>JASDQU010208188.1:3931-27272 GCA_032191745.1 Picea mariana | reverse complement strand
AAATTTGGAGTATCTCCATTCTTGATTCACCTTCCTTGTGTCCTCATCATGAATTTCGTGGGATGCATTTTCACTTTTAGGTGTCTTCTCTGTTATGAAATTTTTCAATACTTCCATGATCTCCCCTTTTAAACCCTCCACCATCTCTTGTAGTTCATATTTTCTTACTATCTTCTTTTGTAAATCATTTATGTCCCTATGCATTTATTAACCTTCATCAAGAGTCCAGGTAGGATTTTCTAGAGGCTTATTTGGTGTAGAAGTTCCCTTTTTGGGTGGCATGTTGGCCAAGTATCACTTTTGAACCTTGATTTTGAGATGGTTCTGCTAGACAATATTTCTTCTGTTGTATCTCCCAAGTTTCGGCCCTTCTAGGTATGAAACATTATTTTATGTAGTTCTCTGATATTTCTTCTTTGTAATGCCACGGTTCTGATCAAAATTGGATGTTCCAAGTGGAATTTATGGTAACTTCCCCACAACTTTTCAATTTTTGGCCTTTCCAGGAGATCTCACTTGTTTAGCGTGCCCCACAAAAAATAATCGATATAATATTATGAAACTCACACCAGTGATACTAAATACTATCCAAGATCTGATGAAACAAGTCCCACTCAATTTGGATACTCTAGGAAGAAGTTATTATTGTTTTACCTGGAACACCTTCTTGAGACTAGTCAATAGGACTAGTCAGATACCCTATCTTACACAAGGTGCATATACAAATTTAAGATGACACAGAAGCTGAACTTTTTACCATAGATACCTTACCAATTTATGTAAATATCCTCTAGATTTCAAGGTTTGAAACATTACAAAAAAGTTTTTATAGCGAAAATTCTGCAATGACTCAATTCAAAATGATTCCAGAACCCTATCTTGTATAGGCTGTATCTCCGAAAGTATAAGGCCTCAGGAGCTGAATTTTGAACCCAACGTACCTTGATCCGTCTACTAAATATCCTCCAAGCTGTTCCTTTTGAAACATTGTAGAAAACAAATTATAGTGAAAATTCCAAGGTGTCTCAGATGTAGCAGTGAAACCCCAAGATCTTGAGCTCTGATACCATATGTTAAGAACCAAATATCAATATAGCATAGAAAAACCTCAGAAAAAGTACTCAACGCCTTGAAAAAGAGATAATTTCAGATAATAAGCCTCTTCAAGGGGGAAACCTCCTTTCACGCCACTTAAATGTTCAAGTACAAGATGCTTCAAAATGAAAATGTCTCATTGGTATATATAGGAGACTAGGAGGTATAATTACAACTAATGGCCTAAAGCCGACATAAATAAAATAAAATTAATAATATAATATGCCCCAATCAAGGGGTAATGATCCAATATCATGGCTTAACACTGGGCCTCCAAACGGTTCATTGCAATCTGATTATCTCTCCGCCTCCAAATGGTCCTCCTTTATGCAACGATACAATTTTTCTCCTTTGGTACAAGATGGAAGCTAAGTAGTATGGCTATATATTTCAATTAGAATAAAATGGTTATAGCATATCCTCTCTTTAGTGCAAGACTCAATATAACCATCATAAACTAGAGGACAACCTAGGTCAAAGGGAGTGATTTTTTGGGTTATGATGGGGTTGCAAAAATTAGAGCTTCCACCGAAACAATATTAAGCTAAAAACCACTTTCCTTAACATCCTTCTTGTATAAAAAGGTATCAATATGTATTGAATTAGCTAATGAGAAGTGTGAACCAGTCTTTAACAAACTATCTTTAGGGGAAACCCAAAGTTGATTAGATCCATCATTGGGAACTTTAGGCATCTTCTCACTTCCTTCTGGGAAGCAAATGTCATCCAAATGGTAGGTTCCTAAGGGATCATCCTTTCTTAGTGCTTGGATTGATCCTTGGATATGTTCCTTGGTGGTTGATATAAGTCGCTAGATGTTTCTAGGGCCCCTAGATGTGTTCTAGGGAATCTTTTCTCAGTTCTTGGATTGATCCTTGGATGTGTTCCTTGGTGGTTGATATAAGACCCTAGATGTGTTCTAGGAACCTTGGATTTTTTTCTAGGAACCCTGTATGTGTACCAGGGAACCCTTTCCTAATGCATGGGTTGATCACTAGTCTTGTACCTTGGTGGATAAGACCCTAGATGTGTTCTAGGGCCCCCAGATGTGTTATGGGGCAACCTAGTCTTTGACTAGGTAGATCTTGGTGTAATACCAAGATGTGTTGATGTGTGATCCTCTTACTCTCTCCCAGGATGGTCCATGAGACCTAGGAGTGCCTATGAAGATGGACATGACCACATTGTTGATGGACCCCCTTATGCAGTGATGATAAAGTTTATAGATCATTATGAGACTCATGTGGATGTGTTTTTCCATTATGGACCCCCCCTTGAATTTGTCTTAAAAGGTACCCCCTTGTTGTTTTATGTGATTGAGGTTTTATTTATGTGATTGGGGTTTTATATGTGTTTAGGGTTTTTATAATTAATATTAATATTAATTGACATTTTAATTATTATTTATATTAATTAAATGTCAATATTTAATTATAATTTTAAATTTCCCTAACCCCTCTCCCTAACTATAAATAAGACCCTACCCTCTAGCATTCTATTACACTCACACTCACTCACTCCTCACTCTCCTATTCGTTGCGACTACCTCAGTTGTTCTCTCTCGATGATGGTGTAGCCTCCTTTTTGGACTATCTTTACAGATCTGAGTTTTGTTTTGTTGGTGTAGACTCTCCATTTGATGTTATAGTTTTAGATCTGAGTTTTGTTTGTTGGTGCACCTCTCTATTTGATGTAACAATTTTAGATCTGAGTTCTGTTGGTGCAACCTCTCCATTTGATGTAACAGTTTCAGATCTGGGTTTGTTGGTGCAGCCTCCCCATTTGGTGTAACAGTTTCAGACTATTGTTTTATGTGATTGAGGTTTTATTTATGTGATTGGGGTTTTATATGTGTTTAGGGTTTTTATAATTAATATTAATATTAATTGACATTTTAATTAATATTTATATTAATTAAATGTCAATATTTAATTACAATTTTAAATTTTCCTAACCCCTCTCCCTAACTATAAATAAGACCCTACCCTCTATCATTCTATTACACTCACACTCACTCACTCCTCACTCTCCTATTTGTTGCAGCCACCTCAATTGTTCTCTCTTGATGATGGTGCAACCTCCTTTTTGGACTATCTTTTCATAACTGAGTTTTGTTTTGTTGGTGTGGCCTCTCCATTTGATGTAACAGTGTTAGATCTGAGTTTTGTTTGTTGGTGCGGCCTCTCTATTTGATGTAATAGTTTTAGATCTGAGTTTTGTTGGTGCAACCTCTCCATTTGATGTAACAGTTTTAGATCTAAGTTTGTTGGTGTAGCCTCCCCATTTGGTGTAACAGTTTCATATTATTTTTTTATGTGATTGAGGTTTTATTTATGTGATTGGGGTTTTATATGTGTTTAGGGTTTTTATAATTAATATTAATTGAAATTTAAATTTTAATTAATATTTATATTAATTAAATGTCAATATTTAATTATAATTTTAAATTGCCCTAACCCCTCTCCCTAACTATAAATAAGACCCTACCCTATAACATTATATTACACTCACACTCACTCACTCATCACTCTCATGTTTGTTGCGGCTACCTCAGTTGTTCTCTCTTGATGATGGTGCGGCCTCATTTTGGACTATTTTTTCAAATCTGAGTTTTGTTTTGTTGGTGTGGCCTCTACATTTGATGTAACAATTTTATATTTGAGTTTTGTTTGTTGGTGCAGGCTCTCTATTTGATGTAACATTTTTAGATCTGATTTTTGTTGGTGCAACCTATCCATTTGATGTAATAGTTTCAGATATGAGTTTGTTGGTGCAGCCTCCCCATTTGGTGTAATAATTTCAGATCTGAATTTTGTTAGTTGTCGTTGTCTTATGATGGTCTATACCTTGGAAAAATTGTTCCTAAGTCCTTATGACAAATATCAAACCCTAGAGGTTTGATCCATGAACCTAAAACTATTTATGAGCATATTATAAAGTTTTTCATCCACACATGTGATAGGTACATCTTTCTTAGATCAGGAGGTAAGATTGAGGTTTGTCTTTTCACTCAGAAATTTTGTTTATACTCAGAATTTAATTTAGATCTCTTTATTTTTTTTCTGATATATGTTGATCTTGTGAATAGAAAAATAAAAGGGCATTATTTGTTTCTATTTTTCCCTAATTCTAACAATTTTCCTATGACTTTGACCAAGGGAACACTGCTCTAGGAATCATCCTTGCACCTTCTTGTGACCATTCTTCTTTCTATTCTTAGCCTATACCAAACATCACTAAACAACGCAATACCTTGAATCTTACTAAGCTCTCTATTACTAAGCTATTGTTATGGAAACTACATGATATGGCACTCAAAGCATAACTCGTATCTACAGCTTATCGAACTCACTATGAAGCTTCTGTATGATTAGAGTGGTATCATTCTTAGGAAGATATAGTATGAATATTAAGACTAAATAACTTATTACCTGTATTATACCAATCTTATTGAAGCAATGACATCAATGAATATGAGAAAGGTGATTGCCTTGTTTCTCTAATAAGCTGCCGTTACAGGTTACCAGTCGTATTTCTTTCCCATATTCATGCCTATTTAACAGTAAACCTACTGCTAAAACCAGTCTAATTTGGCAGTAGAGGTTATATAACCATTGCATGAATGATTTCCATTTAATTGATACTCATATGAACTAATAGCATGGAATAGTAATACATGTATAGCCTTATTTACTCCTATTGTGTGATGCATGTACCTGATGAGTGTAATGAATATGGAATAAAGGGGCATTCACATTAGCACATATAGGTGAATGGAAATAAGCTTACAACATATGTGTACAAAGATCCTTGTATCTCATATGTAGAAACACAAGTAAATCCCATGAATTACTTCTATTACCATAAGTTGATAGGTATGAATATAGTATGATCACAATAGTATGAGTTCCATCTTCTTGAATAGGGATAGATCATTTCTTTGGTGGACGTAGCCCATATTGGGTGAACCATGTATATCTGTGTCTCTATTGTATTTTGTATCTCTTGTGTTTTATTTCTACATCTGTTTTATATTATTTCTATGTGATCCTCTTTTTTCTAACAAGAAACACCAAACCATAAAGGCAAGCAATAAACTCATTAAGAGATAAGGGAGAAGTGATGGATAAAAAGGACCTAGTAGTGTAGGTCACCATTACATGAGGGGATAGTCACTAGGAAAATAGCTCCCCAAAACTACCTCCATGTGCACATGTGCAATGTTACTAAAGTCTAGTGAAGCTTAGTTACATGTATAAGTTCCCCACAAATGATGTTATAATGATCATCATTATGACAATAGTTACAAGATTACATCAATCCACTAGACAACACTGAAACACATTCTAAAATATCCCTCGTCTAGAAATGAAAAACCCCAATGCATGCATTAATATGGATCTTTAAGTTTTGAAGCTAGCCATATGAATGCTTCTCCCAGTGCTATAAGGTTTGGAAGTTTCCTCATTGACCTTAATATAGATATAAATAAACCTGTTTTAGGTCACATGACAATGGAAAAGGGAATCTAGTAGTAGATGTAGGCTCACTCAACAATTGAGGAAGGAAGTACTAACATATCTCAATAAACTATATCCATGCTTTCTTCATCCCTTTCAATCTTCCAAGAATAGATTGGCTCTTCTTGTGTAGAAAAAAACCCCATGTCTTCTAAAGGACTTGAGGAGTAATCCACTTGAATTTATTCATCCATCAATCCATCCACATAATTTCCTTATTCCATACAATATATGCAAGAAGTATACTTCTTTCACACACACACACACACGAAAAATCCATAACATTTTTATGTTGAAATAAAAATGGTAAAGTTACACTCATAAAGTGCACTATGACATGAAAGAAAAACTTAACAAGAATAGTTCTTGATATTCTTCCAATATAATTGAATGACTTTGAAATCTAGTATCTCAAAATAAGTTGTCCACAAACATATTACATCATAAGCAAAAAATCCTAGATAGGTGTTACATTTTGAAAGTTTCACCCTGAAAACCATAATAAAATTATCCATTGAATCCTCTTGATATACAAAAAAAGAAACTAGCAAAATTGTTAAAAAAAAATAAGGAAATTAAATCAATTATCCAAAATGGATAGAACTGATTTAAACAAATATTTGGAGACAGGGGGTAGGGATTTTCCCCTTCCCTTTACTCTACCATGTTGATGGTAGTATGCTATATCTCCAAAGATATTTTTGATAGGGCATTGACTAAGTTGTTTTGTTCCTTATAGATGTGATAATAAGATATATGAGAGAATATTCCCTTCAACAACTTTATTTGGTTATAAATTGGATGGAAACAAATATTGTGTATTCTATGGTTCCCTAACATCTAATCTATAACCAAATTTGAGTAAGAAACAACCTATAATTAATCAATATTTATTTCTACTGTAATTCTTATCAATGTTTCAAGTGCTTTCATTTTATCCCAATTTTTAGTATCTCCACAAAAAGTAGCCTCAAAATAAATGTTGCTTGAATAAAAAAACAAAGTGCACCTATAGCCTTGCATGTATTGGGGTTTCTTTAACAGGCCCTATCAAAAAATCCCCATGCTTTGTTTTGTTAATCTCAAGTGTGCTTATGTTCCTCTAAGGTTTTTTCTAGCAAGGTACCTTGAGTCCTTCATAAGAGAACTTGATTTTATAGAAAACTTGGAGGTGGATATTAACGTGTCCTATAACATAATGGCATTTCTAATTAACCACAGGGCCAAAGAAACACCATAGAAAAACCTTTATGATCCTTTACCTATGAGTCCTCAAACCAAGTATGTAGTGCTTATGGCTAAGAAGAACTTTGCCATTTTTCCTTTCCACTTGTCAAGGTATGGGCTGCATCTCAAACTCTTTTGGTAAAATGACAATTTATTAACAATTGACTAATCCATTTCCCTCCATTTTTACATCAAACATATATTATGCCAAATCCCTACCATGCTTTTCTTTGAGACCATGAGATCTCATGATTTGATCCCTTGTTCCAAATCTAGTGCTTTAACACACACAAATGGCCTTGTTAATTTTTTTTTCTTCTACACACTTTATGGATAAGAACTTAACAAGAAGAACGCCATTGACATTGTTTCATGTATATGAATCCAATGAAGGAGTTTGGTCATCAATCCAACACAAAATTCTTGAGTTTTTTCAAGTTGTACCTCACTTTCTCAGACAATTCATAGACACTTTCCCTAAATGGTCCTAGGGTAGTGTGAATCACAACTTAAAACAATATTTTATCAATTTCAACAAGTGAGTTTCAATGGGGCCATCATCTCTGTGAAGTCACGAATTTGAATGTGCAAGATCTCGTGATTTGACCCCCATATCCAAATCCAATGATTTAACGGATGTGAAAATTCCCTTGTCGAAAATTGTTTCTTATAAATGATTGTATGACCAAGTACTCTCATAGAATGGAATCCTTAGTACTATCCCATGAAAATGAATCCAACCAACTAGACTTCTCATGAAATTGACTCAAGGTTCTTTAGTTTTTTTGAGTTGTAGATTGCTTACCCAGACAATTCAAGGACACTTTCCCTAAATGGTCCTTGGGGAAAAAATGAAAACTTTGACTTGGAACAATGTGGTGTCTATTACAACATGTGAGTTCCATTTAGGCTATTTTCCTCATGTCTTCGCCAAGGTTTAAGGTCAGAGATATCATGATTTGACCTCGAGATCCAAATATAGTGATTTAACACATGTGAAAATGGCCTCGTCCAAAATCATTTCTTATATACATTTTTGTGGCCAAGGACTCACAAAGAAGGGAGTCATCGAAAATATCCCATGGAGATCAAACTAATAGAGTAGACTACTCATTGAATTGACTTGTGTTTCTTTAGTTTTTTCATGTTGTAGCTTTCTTTCCAAGACAATGCAGGGACACTATCATAAATGGTCATTGTGGAAAAAAATGTACCACAAGACTAGGAATAATTTCCTATTAGTTTTAGGAAGTGAGTTTCATTAGGGCCATCATCACCATGTAGTCACCGAAGTTGAATGCATGACCTTGTACTTTGACCCATAGATCCAAATCTGGTATTTTAACACATGTGAAAAATACCTCGTCCAAAATAATTTATTCTACACACTTGTATGGCCAAGGACTTGAGGTGAAGGGTGTCATTGGCACAGTCCCATGTAGCCCAATCCAAAGGAGAAGATTGGTTCTTGAGTTGTTTTGATTTGTAGTTTGCTTTTCCAGACAATTTAGGGACTATCACTTGCTCTAAATGATTATGGGGTAGAAAATAAAAATAGTGACATAGAACATTGTGCCATGAATTTCAGAATGTGAGTTTAAATATGGAAATCATTCCCTTGTATTCATATTGTTTGAAGCCAAAAGATCTCATGATTTAACCCCTAAATCTAAATCTGGTGCTTTAACATGTGCAAACAACCTTGTCAAAACAAATTTCTTCTACATGCATGTATGGCTAAGGACCCAATGAGAGGGGCATTGTTGGAACTATCTTGTGGAGATGAATCTAATGAAAAATACTTCTCTTCAAGCTAACTCACGGTTCTTGAGTTATTTCAAGTTGTAGCTTGCTTACCTAGATAATTCAAGGACATTTTCCATAAATGGTATTGGGGGGGGACACAAACCATTACTTGGAATGACATGTCATGAATTGCAACAAGTGAGTTTCATTAGGGCTATTGTTCCTATGAAGTCACCGAGCTTGAACATGTGAGATATCATGATTTGCTCCCTAGATAAAAATTTGGTGCTTTAACGCATGTGGAAATGATATCCTCCAAAATCGTTTAATCTACATGATTATGTGGCCAAGGACTCATGGAGAAGGGCATCATTGGCACTATTCCATGAAGATGATTATAATGGAGAAAACTACTTGTTGAATTGACTCATAGTGTCGATTCATTTCAATTTGTAGCTTACTTTCCTAGACATTTCATGCACACTTGCCCTAAATGGTCCAAGGGGTAAAAAATGCAAACCAACACTCAAAACGGTATGCCATCAATTGCAACAAGTGAGTTCCATTGGGTCTGTTATCCTTGAGTAGTCACTGAGGTTGAATGTGTGATATCTTGTTATGTAACCCCTGGATCCAAATTTGGTGCTTTAACACATGTGGAAATGACCTCAACCATTATTGTTTCTTATGCACATTTGCATGTCCAAGGACTCATGGAGAAGGGTGTTATTGGAAACAGTCACATGGAGATGAATCTAATGGAGCATATTACTTATTGAATCAACTCACATTTTTTTAGTTGTTTTGAGTTGTAGCTTATTTACTTGGATAATTTAAGGACACCTTCCCTAAAATGGTCCTGAGGGAAAAAAAAATGCAACACATGACTAAGAGCATCATGATATTAGTTGCAATAAGTGAGTTTCATTGGGTACATCATCCCAAGTAGTCATCGAGGTTGAATACGAGAGATCTCATGATTTGACACCTAGATCCAAATCCAATGCTTTAATACATGTGCAAACAAGCTCAATCCAACATATTCTATTATTCATGCTTGTATGGTTAAGGACTTATGGAGAAGGGTGTCATTAACATTTTCCTATGAAGATGAATCCAATGAAGCAAACTTCTCATAGAAATGACTCATGGTTCTTGAGTTGTTTCAAGTTGTAGGTTGCTTGTGTGGACAATTTAGGGTCACTTTCCTTAGATGGTCCCATGGAAAAAGAAATGAAAATAGCGACTTGGAACAACATCCCATTAGTTGTAGCTAGTAAGTTTCATTGTAACCATTTTCCTTGTGAGTTGATTGAGGTTGGAGACAATAGACCTTGTGATTGACAATTGACATTTTTTTTTAAATACCTACATGACGTCGATATTGTGACGTATGGTAAGGTCTCTCCCATGGCACACATATCGGAGATAAATAGTTGGTCGTCAGTTGAGAGACGTTACCATACGTTGGTATTACTACGTATGGTAACGCCACTCCCATGGCACACATATTGGGGATGAATAACTGACCATCGGTTGACCGACGTTACCATACGTCGGGATTATGACGTATGGTAACGTCGCTCCCATAGTGTCCATGTAGTGGAGACCGACGAAATGGGACGTCGGAATTCTGATGCCTATGACTTCACTATGGCGACGGATATATGGGGTTTGGACAATCAAATCCAAGATGAAACCTGTTCGCATGAAACGTCGCAATATAGACGATAGCTATGGCATCGGAAAAGCGACATCATGTGAAATGATCTTTGATGGGGTTTGTTGTTTGTCGTTCTCCCGACAATATAAAGTGGCAATTGTGTCGAACATGCCATCGGAATTTTACCCTAATGTACTAGTGACATCGTTTGCCAGAATGATTGAGGAATTATAAAATAAAATAAAAAGGAAACTGGCAGCAAAAAAAATATGTCCAAATATGTTGAAACAATAGTTAACTACAATGAATGCAATAATGTATAAATGCTACAAGTAATGATGATGTTCATTTGAAAAATATCCAAGCAACCACAAAATTGTAACTGTGTTGTTATCATATTGTAAGGAATCCATCATGAAGTTCGTGGAGACTCCCATGGCTGGGAAGGTATGGGAAGAAGTTGACACAGCCAAATCTTTTCAATGGAAAATGTGCATTGGCTGCAACTTTTTCTACTAATATGGATTTTCTCCCTTTCAAGGGTGTGGAAAATGTTGTTTTCTTCAATATCAAAGAGAGCACTCCCCATGAAAAGGATAATGCCATGATCTCAACCCTGCAAGGATTGAATTCATTGGACCAAGTGTTAGAATTAATAGTAGGAGATGCATTGTGATTTAGTTATGGGGCATACTAATATACTCATGCTCTCCACATCAAATACAAGGACACACATAGTTTAGCAATATAAGGATATTTTTCCATGAGTTGGGTTGGTTAAAATACATCATAATAATTGAAATATAGTTTCCTGTTGGATTTATTTGCTAGCAGGGAATTAACATGGAGATAAAGTAATAATATACAGAAGAAAAAAAAAGAAGAAGAAGAAGAAGAAGAAGAATATGTGTGTTGCTTTTGTTCTCTGGCCATAGGTAACTGTCATAAAGTATTTTTGTGATAAAATAAGTAATATGTTTATGAGGAGTGATAAAAAGGGAATAACAAAGTATTTTCATCGAGTAATTTACTTTTGTGATGCTTAGCATATATTAAAACTTTGTTTGCAACCTAAATGATGTCGTTTGGAAAGAGTATTTTACAAATATACTAAAATATATTTCCCAAGCAAACATGTATGGATTCATCTTGCATATGAAATATAAGTAACATGAATATGAAAACTTTTTCATTCATGTGAATTTGATATGATTTCTTTTCCATGAGAGTGCATTTGATATTTTTCATAGTATGTCACATTGAAGAGTCCAAAGCATTAGGCTTATATCTATTGTCAATAGAAATTTCAAACCTTGGACATTTTCTCTTAAACTTGGAGGGCATTTTTGCAAACACTGCATGCATACTCTGGAAAAAAAAGCAACACAGTGATGTTGTCATTTTGATTTGAGCTCCATTATTGGGATAGAATGTATGAATAATTCAATAGTATTTTCCATACATACAAAAGAAAGGAAGTGAGTGATGGAGTCAATAGTATGCCTAAGCCAACTAGTTCAAATTTTCATCATCTCCCATCTCTCTTGGGAGGTAAATTGATTTGCCATTGAAGAGATGACAGCCATGAAAGAGCTATTAAAATCATCTCATACTAGCCACGGGTAGTGCTAAAATCATGTACAAGTGCATTGGGAATCAAAATGATTTGATAGGCCTAATATATAATGTTGGAAATGGATTTTTCAGCCATAAAAATGCATGCAAATTTCCAACCATGGTTTTTGGGAATGTTGTTTCATTCATGCACTTTTTAAAGCTTTAGACTACCATAATATGCATTACACTCTACATGCATAAGTTTTTGGCTGGTTTGCTTGAAATTTTCACTTTCCAAGCTTGAAGTTTTGTATTGTAGGAGTGCAAATTCTAACCATGTTTTTCTTTGGCTTGCATCCACTAATTTTCATCTTCAAGCTTGAAATATCATGGGCATCTCATTGCAATTTCTAGTCATAATAATTGCATATCAATGCCATTTTCATCCACTAAGTTATTTTATATGATTGAATATTGAATTGGTTTTTAAGCTTGAGGTTTTTTTGGGTCAAAATAGCGCAATTTCCATCACTTTATTTATTCCTATTGGGCACCATTTTTTTTAAGAATACGATGTGCAATGCAAGATTTAAATTTTCATATGTATGCTTGATTATGAATTGAGTAAAAGAGTTTGTATATGCATTCCCTTGAATTCAAGATTGAATCTTCAACTTGTTTTCAAGTAAAGATATTCGAAGGCTCTTTATCACTTGTATTTGCAAATCACTCACAAGTTTTCATTGGTAAAGTTCATTTTGGATTTTATTTTTTGAAGCATAATGCGTTACAAAATCTATTTTGTGGAAAGAGCCTTTGTCAACTAGCTTAGGCTTGCGAACTCTTTCATTTATTATGTGCATTGAAAGCTTCACCATTCAAGTTTGTAAATATTCATCTTTGTGTCTCTTGTATAAAGCATTGGAATATTTTACTTATGCACAAACTTTTCTTCAAATAAAAGATTCATTGGATATTTTGCATGCCCATACACTTAATGTTCATGCTCATACATTGAAGGTTTAGAAAAACACTCAGGAAACATTGGAGATTGTATTCTTGGGTCCCATCACGATATCCAGTAATTGTCTTAGCAATTGAGATTGTATTGTGTTAAGAAAAGTATTTTCTCATAGTGTGGTTTGGTAAGTCTCTTCTTACCGTGTTAAAATAGTTTTCTAATCATTTCCCTTATGGGAAATTTGTGCAAGACATTTGGTACAAAATATGTAGCAGTATTTTAGAGAGATCTCTCTTATAGTTTTTGCTTCATTTCATTTTCTTTTGAATACCCTAACGGATGATGGACTACAATGACATTTGTTGTTTAGATAGAATTATGATAGATTTGAATTAATGCAAGGGTGAATTGAGTGAATAATGCATATATAATGAAATAAATGTTCATTTCAATTCATGTGATATACAACTAGAATTGATTGAATTATGAGTGTGTTACAATTGTGAGATCATTTATGGGGCTATTGTAAATGCTATGATAAAAGTAATATATGCATGAATGCTCACAATTGTTGATTGATTGAAAGTATAGATTGCAGGAATCATAGTCTTGGATATGGCGATGAATGTAAGTCCATAATGAAGATTTTATGCTACCACATGTAAGAGCCAAACATTATGAGCAAAATCTTGTATTTTTGAAATATGTTTTATGTATTAGATGGGTTCGAAACAAAGTTTTCTGATTGAATTTATTATTATGAAATCTCATGGTAACCGTGTGTATATGATACAGGTGAGATAATGGATCTATCTAGGAAGGACAGATGATGGTTGCTAAAGCTAAAAAGCATATAAAGAATGCTGTTGGATACTAGAACCCCATGATATGCCATGATCACCATTGAGATGTGCTATGCTATGTTAGAGAAATCCAGGGGACGCCTTGGCTGTAAAAATCTATATGTCTTGATACTTTTCCATTGTGAGGAAGCCTTGGAAAATTATGGATCACCCGAGGGATTGTGTAACAGAGAAGGAGATGCCTGAGCTTGGAGGGTGAGTGAATGCATGGAAGATGAGGCTTGAATGAATAACATGTTACTTGGGATCATGAATGCATTGGTTGTGTCTGAGAAAACAGTGAGTTGAGTTCTATCCGTGGTAGCCATATGGATTAGATACATATTCATCCAGATAAGTATTGATCTTTATCTTATAGTATGAATATATATACTTTAGTTATGAACTCAATATTGACAGATTGGAAATTCATGTTGATAAAATACTTACTGATTAGAAATGTCTATGTTATGCATGCTTACATTGATGACTGATGTAGGCATATGCCAGAATGCTAAAGTTTGGAGGTTTACTAAGACAATGAATAAGATGAAATTGCAATTATAGTTGAAGAATGAGGACATGGCACTACTACAATAATAAGAACATCGAGGACGATGTTATTCCAAGGGGGAGGGGATGTAATATCCCAAATTTTACTCTTGAAATTATTTGTAATTAAATGCTTAGATAATTTTCATGGATTCTTTATAACTTGGCTACACTAACTCCATGGATCAGATAAACCATGGTATGGTGAATATTGTATGTCTTTTTGTATTGTAGTTAATAAAGAGGAAGAACATGATTAACTAAGCTTGAGCGTATTAGGGGCTATGATACAACAAGATAGGAAAGGTGAGGGGGTCTAAGGGGGTTTTTATGCCTAAATCATCTACCTATGCCACCTTGAACCCTCACCCAATTGCAATTTTGAATTTCAAAAACAAAAATCAGTTAAGAGGAGTGGAGGAAACTGATTCCTCAATCTAATCCACAACTCATAAATTTTAGCAAATTGTCTCCCCTACATTCTTGGAACTAGGAGGAGAAGTTGAGTTTGAACTCTCTATTCATTAGGCATGGAAAATATTCAAATGGGAGGAAGGAGGTAGTTAGAAAAAGTGATAGGGAAGATTTTGGGAAGGTTAGACATTGGGGAAAGAGAGCCAAACCCATGATAGACCAACCATCCATGAATGGAAGTTGGTAGCCTTGAGAAAAATACAAGAAACCATGGAGAACTCTGCTAAAACTTGAGACAATAGCCTAGACCTTCTATGCACACACTGAATAGCACAAGAATGAGTAGTTTCCTGAGGAACTGGAAAACAAAGAACGAGTTTCTCCTTGTGTTGTATGGGGCAGGTATATAGAGGTCTTAGTGTTTCTTTGTCGTCAAGAAATATGTAGAAGAAAACAATGGCTTGAGTCCAAGTTTCAAAATTAATTATCCATGCTTCACCTTGATGGTATCATAGCCCAATTAGGGGGTGGCTTCCATTATGGATTGCCTACGGTGGGGTGGAAACAACTTGCTCAACTGGTGGTTGGATTGCAATTTCAACAGATAAGTTAAATCCTAAATTGGTTTATAAATTTATTGTTTGAAGTTATGTTTCTGGTTCATTTTTAGACTGGTGTTTGTATTATTGAAAATCTTTTCATAATGAGTTAGTATTCATGGCGAACATTTTCCATGGTCTTCGCGGGGAAGTGTTTTATATTTTATTTTATTCTTTGTCAGTGTAAAATACACTTTGTACTTGCATCGTCTCTCTTACCCAAGTTGGTAATGCACAAGGTTACATGGAGTGGATAACCTCCATTTCCCCAGCACCTTGTACACATGTATTAATTAGTAGATAAGTGACCTTATAAACCGAAAGACTGCATTTTATCTTTTTGAGTGATGTGAACTATCAAGTCCTGGAGATTCCTAGTTTGTAACTGCAGAAAGTAATGTTCACTCTATAAATTCTTGCAAAACTTTGTATTTTCACATTTCCACATCTCTAACAAAACAAGAAGAATTTTAAATTATAGGGATTTATTTTCATGAAACTTATGTCATCGTTTAATTCATTGTGTACTTGAATACATTTACACAAGATGTGCACTCATTTCTTTGTCATGCTTACATTTTCTTCTTTGTTTCATTATGTATACTCGTTCATCTATGTTCTATAATAACATTCCTCGTGATAGTATTGTTGTCATGAGCATGTTTTTTGTATTAACATGGACTGTAATGTGCTAGTTGTTCAAATATAGGCTATGGAATTCATGTTGTACACCGACTGGAGTGTAATATTATGTATCATCTATGTTAATTATGAACATACCCGAGCCCTTATTTTGTATTAACACTATTATATAATCATCGAAGTGGCAAGTTGATTTGAATTTTATGGCACTATATCCTTCAAGAAGTCCCATTGTACCTTTCCATTGGCTTTGGATAAGTCAATATTCTTTAGCATCTTTGAGTCCATCATTGCTTTGATGGAGTGTATTATTTCCTGAAATAGCATCATATTGTCCATAAATTTTCTTCCCTCCACAAACCCATCTTGTTGACTTGAAATCAAGTGCATGTGTAGGGGTTTCAACCTTAAGGCTATTGTCTTGGAGTTTTTTTCTGAGATGGTATCCTTGAGTTTCATTGTTTTGTGACAAAATTTGGAATATTCTCCACGAATTAACCTATGCTTGCAGGGAATATGAGTCTTGGATAGGGTAGAATTCTTTTTAAGAACATTTCAGCTTTCTCGTATATATTCTTATGACCCTCAATTACAATGTTGTCATTCTGGACTTTTCTGGAATTTTATTTGCTACCCTTTTTTATTGGTTGGATCTGTGAAAGAAGTTGTATTTTTAATCCCCTTTGTAAAATAAATTTGGATTGTCAATACTTATATGTGTTGTAAATAATAATAATAATAATAATTTATAGAAGAACAGGAATTTCAGAAACTTTAGGAAAAGTTGGTGAATACAATTATGACTTTTTTATTATATTTTAACTTCTAGGAAGCATGATGTCACTGGTTTGGGTTTTGACATTGTTCAATCATTGGTGCATCTGATGAGAGGATATATTAGTATCATTGATAAAGATGAAATGGGGATCATGAGACTTTCTTCAGTGTACAATTGGTTCAACTGGAATCACTGCTATTCAAGATTGGCAACAAGGGTTATTTCAAAAATTCATTTGACTAAATATTAGTCATTGATCATTTAAGATAAATGAGTGATGATAAGTCATTTTGGGAGTGGTGGTATGCATTTATTGTTAAGTTGAGTTGTGAAGAAGGGACTTAAATTGTTGATTTTTTAATTCTGCAAATGTTCATTTTTAACACTTAAAACTCCAAGGATTAGAATGTCAAAGAGGCCATAAGGTGATGACAGGGTTTTGAACCTCAGTAATATTCATTAACAAAATCTGAGGGAACAGTTTGCTACTACAATATTGGCTCATGTACTTTCTCTCTTTTTCCTTTCTTTGCATTCAAATTGCATGTCTAATGTTGTGATGGTTGGAGGGAAGCATGTTGCATATTACAGGAACTGTCAATGTTTTGGAAATTTCTGGGAGACTTTCAGTAACATGTTTGTATAGTTTAAGGTCCCACTCCTTTTCCTATAAAATGGATATGATCTTTTGTATAAATACCACTCTGGTGTACATCACTATTTTTCCAAAAAGGAGAATTTGATTTCCTCAAGTTGTTGTCACACCCTGTTATCAAAACCTTCTCTTTAAAAGTAAGATCTCTTTTGTTGTCCGTATTTTTTTTAAGCGCGTATTGGTGGGTTGTCATGTATTCAAGAGAATCTATACACATACATCACAATACACGAATAATCCATGTTCATATCAAAAGTGAGTAAAAATGATGCTTGATTGTATCTTATATTGCTCAATACTTTTGGTCTGGTTACATTAGTATGCCAGTAAAAATTTTTCTCATACTAATGTGACATCATTATTTTTAGTTGAGTTATTTCAGAATGAGCAGAGTTATTTCTGAGTTAGCAGAGGTATTTTCAATTTTGACAATTTTATTTCAAATTTTGTCGAGTTTTTCTAAATTGATACTCTAAAATTTTAATTTGGGTATAAGTTTTCTTAGCTTATAAAAATGCATGCTAAACATTATTGAGAATCACTTAGTTGTGTGCAAACTTAATGTATTTATATTTTTGGGGGTGTTTCATATGGTATAAGAGCGAGGTTACAACTCTTAGGGATGTATGGGTTCAAGAGAATCAAATGACAGGAAAAAAATATGAATATTCAAAATGACAATTATGGAACATCTTGACAAAATTGATGGAAAAACAGTAAAACTAGACGAGGTTGTATGGAAGTGAGTTTGGTTAATATATTTGCATATTGTTTTGGGTACAAGATAAGATAAATGTAATAATGTCAGACAAATGACCACAAATAGGTCAATGGAACTGCTAAATACAACAATGTGGGATACAAAGTAAGAGTGCAGAGGCTACTCCTATAATGGAAAGGTATTAAAATATTTATGGAATGAAACAAAGATTAATTACATTTATTCTAGTCACCTACTTGTTAATATACAAGCCATGTATGTAATTTAGAGATTGTGACGTTTTTTTTTCTTGAATTTTTGTGTGTCTAAATAGAACCAGACTTTAGCTCCCATTGGAAAATGTTGTCAAATTCTATGCTTGTATTGGATGACATTATTTTTTCATCTATGCATGAAGAAACATTTCCTTGACTTTAACATTGAGTAATGTGATATGTTTGACAAGAATAAGTTTTTTTTCTTGTTCCTTTTGCTTCAATGATGTGGAAGGATCCGATAGAGCGATTGGAAACTCATATCTTGCAAGTGAGTTAAAACCATAATAGACTTTGAACGGTGAGTAACTAGTGAAGATATCTGGTGCCCTGATTAGTGTGTTGGATTGCAACATCCTAGTTTTTATTATATTAATGACATATGGGAAGGGCGTGTTCAATTTTGTTTACCACTTCACTTTTTCCATCGATCTAGGGATGGGATATATATATATATATATATATATTTTTTTTTGCAACCCAACACTTTCAACATCGTTTGCTAGAATGATTGAGGAATCCTAAAAAAAGGAAAGTGGCAAAAAAATATGTCCAAATATGTTGAAACAATAGTTAATTGCAATAAATGCATTAATGTATTTGCTACAAGTAATGACAATGTTCATTTGGAAAATCTCCAAGCAACCACAAAATTGTAACTGTGTTTTTATCATATGGTAAGGAATCCATCATGAAGTTCATGGAGACTCCCATGGTTGGGAAGTTATGGGAAGAAGTTGATACAGGCAAAGTTTTTCATTGGAAAATGTGGATTGGATGCAAATGTTTCTGCTAATATGGATTGTCTTCCTTTCAATTGTGTGGAATGTGTTGTTTTCTTCAATATCAAAGAGAGCACTCCCTCTTAAAATCATAATTCCATTATCTCAGCCCTGCAAGGATTGAAGTCACTGGACCAAGTGTTAGAATTAACAACAAGCGTTGCATTGAGATTTAGTTCTGGGACTTACTAATATACTAATGCTCTACACAGTAGATACAAGGACACACATAGTTTAGCGATATAAGGATATTTTTCCATGATTTGGGTAGGTTAAAATACATCATAATCATTGACATACAACTGCATGTTGGATTTATTTGCTAGCAGGGCATTAATACATAGACAAAGTAATAAATATACAGAAAAAAAAGAGTATATATATATATATATATATATATATATATATATATAATTTTATTTTTGTTCTCTGGCCATAGGCAACTGTTAGAAAGTATTTTTGTGATAAAATAAGTAATATGTTTATGAGGATTCATAGCAAGGGAATAACAAGGTATTTTCATTGAGTAGTTTACTTTTGAAATGATTAGCATATCTTGAAACTTTGTTTGCAACCTGCGTGATGCAGTTTGGAAAGAGTATTTTGCAAATATGCTAGAATAAATTTCCCAAGCAAGCATGTATGGATTAATCTTGCATATGAAATATAGGTAGCATGAAGGTGAAAAAAATTGCATTCATGTGAATTTGATATGATTTATTTTCCGTGAGAGTGCATATGATATTTTTCTTAGTATGTTACATTGAAGAGTCCAAAGCATCAGGCTTATATCTACTGTAAGTAGAAATTTCAAACCTTAGACATTTTATCTTTACCTTGGAAGGAATTTTTGCAAAGACTGCATGCATACTCTGAAAGAAATGCAACGCAGTGATGTTGTCCTTTTGATTTGAGCTCCATGATTGGGATAGAATGCATGAATAATTCAATAGTATTTTCAATAGATAAAAAATAAAAGGAAGTGAGTGATGGATTCAATTGTATGCCTAAGCCAATGAGTTCAAATTTTCATCATCTTCCATCTCTCTTGGGAAGCAAATTGATTTTCCATTGAAGAGATGATTGCAGGAAAAGAGATTACATCCATAATAGATCTATAAAAACCCTCTCATATTGGCCACAGGTAGTGCTAAAATCATGTACAATTGCATTGGGAATCAAAATCATTTGATAGGCCTATTATATAATGTTGGAAATGTATTTTTTCAGCCATAAAAATGCATGCTAATTTCCAACCATGGTTTTTGGGAATGTTGTTTATGGGTGTGGTGCCATGAGATGTAGATGGAATGGTGGATTGTACTTTGTTGACATGATCAAAGTTTCCTTCAATATATAGGGTCTCTCCCTGGTGTGAAGTCCCAATTAGGCCTCACACTAATTGGAATGGAGATTCATCAAGATTCTAACATAGTAGTCATTACTTAAAATGAAAGGGGGGTTGGTTATTAAATGCACAATGCAATGTATAATATGTTGTTACTCTACATACAGAAAGTAAACTAATCTAACATATCCTAGCTAGGGGAAAAACTGAATAAGAAGATAAAAGTTAGCTACGGATTCCTACCTAGACTTCAAAAAAAGATAGTTGTTGGAGAAAAACATAAATGGTAAATGTAAACAACATAGACTATTGTATAAAAAATATTTACAACCATCTATCTACCATCTCAAAGAAATACATATCAGATGAGAAATATGAAAGTAAAATCCATAAACTTCAATGAAGAATAGTCAACGATTCACTAAGAATACATCACAAAACCATTGCTCCTCCTCAAAAAATGGCCCTAAGGGCTTATCCTCATTAAATTTATTGATTAAATTCTCAAAATTATAAAAACAAAGAGCCTCTAATACAAGGTGCTTCTATTCTTATATATCTTACAGGTTGCAACTAATACTTGGGACTTGTTGTCTTCCCTTTTGGAAGTTACAACCTTTCAACTTTCTCTATTTTTTCCTTTTCCTAAAATTATTTGAAATTAAATATTATCTACAAGTGACTATAGTTATCCTTGTTCCTTTCCTTATATGTAGGCTTCCCAAACCTCACATTGTGAGGATATACATAAGACTCTCCTAAAAATAAATTGTTTAAAAGAGATCTCATATGGGACTAAGTGTATAGACATGGGACCCATCTCTTTTTCAATGTGTTCAAATAAGAACTTGATTAAATTTATATCTTTGGAGGGACCAATGACATGCTCTTTCAATATATCATTAGTGATTTTGGGAACCATCCCAATAACAATTCCTCTATTGTTGATATTGTCCTCCAACTCTGTCAAATTTTCATCTATGGGTCTGGGTGCAACCATATCTCTGAGTTGTGGAAGCTGGAATATGTAGAAATTTAATGACAAAATCAACATGCACTAAATTTTGTCATACACTTAGCAACCTAGAGATAATTGTCTTGTATGAACTCTGAAATGTATAAAACCACATTCAGAAAATATTATGAGAAGAAATATACATTTTTAAGAACTTTTGCAGTGAGATAAACACAATGAACAACAATCACACATCCATGTAATACTTAGAAATTTAGGAAACCAGTTGGGGAAAACTGTTGATACTGAGAGGGGGGTGAATCAATATCAAGTACAATTTAAAAACCTTTTCAACTTATACCTAAACCATTCAATTATATCCAATGAGAAATGAACAATAGAGTTACACCAATACACCACAATACACCATGCACAATATATGAGAAATAATCAATAGTTGGTGTTCAAGGGAAGTAATGACTTCCAAAGGTAGCTACAACTGCCAAATATAAAGGGAGGGATAAACCTCCAAGAGGAATATACAATCCTCTAATATAAAGAGAGGTTTAACCTCTCCATCCTTTCCCCTTCCTTCCACCCAATAATATATGAGAGATAATAAAACTTTACATTAAATCATCACCATCAACCAACCATCACATAGAGCCTGATATTGCTTCTTGAGACTTCTTCAACTTCTGTAATTCTTCAATTCTTGGAATACTCTAATCCCATAGATAATATTACTCAATGTATTCTCTGAAACTCCTCTAAGTTTCACTCCTTGAATCCTCCCCAAAAATAAGTTATAGAAATAATGGTAGACTTTATTCAATTATGGTTTATTCAGGAGAGCGAACTTGTACAGAATGCCCCCCGCTCAATATTTAACATCAGATTCTGAAACTCGAACACAAGAAACTAAAGTCTGTACTATTTCCAATTAAATTGGTCCCACTTCATTTTTATTCTCTATGAAGAAGTTATGGTTGTTTTACCCCGAACACATGTTTATTGACTAGCTTCGGGACTGGTCAAAAACCCTATATTCCACATAGTGTATCTCCATAATTATAGCGAATCAAGAGTTGAAACTTTTACCACAGGTACCTTGATATGTCTTCTCAATACCATATCAATTTCACCATATGAATCGTTATAGAAATATTTTTATAGAGAAAATGGTAAGATGACCTATAAATAACATACCTTAGAACACATCACCAAGACTTCATCCTCCCTTGAAATCTGGCCTTCTTTACTTCTGATTTCCTCTGAAATTCGACTTGTGTATCAAATGAATGTATAATGATATTTATTTATACCATTTATGTCACTTCCTTTTAACATTAGGGCTGACCTGACACTTTCTTATTTTGTAATTCTTTTCTTTAATTATCTTCAGGGCTTACATGTACTTCCTTCTTCAATTCACTTTGTCATCTTCAAAAATTCATTTCTCCTCAACCATGAAGATCCACATGACGTGCCACCTACCACCAAAAACAACATGATTTATACTATCCATCCATGGGTTTTTTTTCTTCATGTACATTTTCCTTCATGTCCAAATACCTTCATCAATCTTGTGGTCCAAAACCAATGACTAGGGTTGACATCAATGAATACAACCAATATTCCAACAATCTCCCCCTTTGTCCTTGATGGAAACACTCATACTACCCCTATCATCATGATCCCAATTTCTCTCCCCATTGGACATCAATGGCAAAGGGTGGGGCTACTCCCCCTAAGTTTAATGACAAAAGGTAGCTCTCTTCTTTGAGGCTGCTCCCCCTGAACATGTGGCACTCAATAATACTTCATCCTTGTTTTTGGTCTTTGGGACTTTTTCTTCCTTGGAATCCTTTTGTGTGGCTTATGTCTTCTCTCTCTTATTCATGTCTATGATGTATATGTTGTTCGGTCTTCTTGTTGCAGTTGCAACCAATCTTCCTGAGTTATTTTATCTGATTTTACATTTTCGGGAGTCAAACGTAAGAGTGTATCCTTGATCACACATTTTACTA
>JASDQU010208187.1:14236-26440 GCA_032191745.1 Picea mariana | reverse complement strand
TTACAAACCCAAGTGCTTGTCGAGCCATTTGAAAGATGGGCCTTGGATTTTGTGGGGCCAATCTCTCCTTCATCACGGAAAAAGGTACATTTTAGTTTGTACTGATTATGTAACTAAGTGGGTAGAAGACATTCTGTTAGTGAAGAGTCAGTTAGGGATTTTCTTTACGAAGATACATTTACTCGCTTTGGCATTCCAAGAGAAATTGTGACAAATAACGGGACACAGTTTACATCTAAATCAATGTGAGTGCTTACTCAACAGTGCCAGATAAAGCACTATAATTTTTCTCCATATTACCTGCAAGAAAATGGGAAAGTTGAGCCTACAAACAAGGTATTGGAAGCAATCCTAACTAAGATAGTCCAGTTGCATCACAAAGATTGGGTAGGTAGGCTTTTGGAAGCGTTGTGAGCTTATATAACCACATGGAGAAATACCAAAGGCTTTACTCCATATGAGTTAGTGTATGGAAAACATGTTCTTCTGCCCATTGAGCTTCAAGTGAAAAAATTTAGGACAACTGCACAACTGGGCATAGATTTATCACATGCACAGAAACAGAGAATATCCCAACTCAATGAGCTGGATGAAATTAGGCAAGATGTAGTTCAACACACTATTCTGGTACATGAACAGTGAGCTCGATGGCATGATACAATCATCAAGAAGAAAGTTTTCAAGCCCGGTGATTGGGCCCTTCTTTTTGATTCTCGGTTTAAGAACTTCAGAGGAAAACTTACTACAAGATGGCTCGGGCCTTATGAAATTGAGACTGTCTTCAACAATGAATCAGTCAGAATAACAACAATTGACGACCAAAAACATTCTTTTGCGGTCAATGTTCATCGGTTGAGGTTGTTTCACATGCCAATGTCCAAGGATAAATTTGTACAAGATATTTTGTAGCAATCTGAAATGGAGGTAGTGGGTAGGGGTTCTCCTTCCCCCTCTTCTACCTCTATTTGAATCTATTTCTTTCATCTTTATGAATGTATGTACATAAGAAAATTAAAATAAATAAATAAACAAATGAAAAAAAAAAAAAACAAATAAGAAAAAAATTGTCTAGCTATGAAAATCAATTTACTGACGTGGTTAGACAAGGGCCTATCTGAAAACCAACTTGCTGGCGAATTAGCCCAGAATAAAATTTGTTGCTCTCGATTGTTAGACCTTACTACATGTTCTTCAAATCATATTATTTTTTCTCGTGTCAGATGATGAGGGATGCATTAAGGCTCTCCTTCTGACGGCTTTGCCTCCGTCGACTTCAACACATCATCTGGGGGATCAAAGTCAGAGATTTGGATGGTACCTAGGGGATTGCATACATTAATGGAAAGTTCCTTCACTGACAATAGTGGGGATTCATTAATGCCTTATGTTTATCAGATCTTGTAGGACATTCGACATCATCTCATTAATTCATGCCCAACAAGTTGTACTAGTGGAACCTTGACTCTCACTATCATCAAAGGTGAACATTATCACATTGATTAACAAATTCCATTAATGGTTGGTAATCAAATGACTTCCATCCATGTTTGACGGCAGTACATATTTCACATGGATGGATTTGTTTCATAGGTTCGGGTCATGGTGAAGACAACTTAGTTATGATCTGGATGACAGTTTGCAACAGTTAGTGTGAATAAAAAGGAAGTTGGCTACAAGGCAGCTGTGAAAATCCAAATTGTCTCAAAAAGAGGGGGTTGTATGCCTTCTTAATAGATTTCATGCTAAAGGGTGAGACTTATTCCTCGATATAGAGCTTGGGACATGGTCTGGATCCGACTATCCATCCCTTGTCTTTTCGATTTCGTTGCAGTTATTTCCATCATCACCAGAATGACAGTTCGACATCAACAGTTCTATTCTTCTCTTGGTTCTCAATTTCAAATTTCAATATTTCCAATAAGTTCAAAATTCCTTAAGTTTTCAAATATTCTCTGAACCAGTTTGAGTTAAATTTGTACATAATATTTTTCAGCATTACATTTGTAAGTTACAGAGCAAAGCAATAGCATGTTCAGGGCAATAGTGGAGAAAAACAGTACTCGACAGTATTCCCGCACCTACATAGGAATTGTACTACAGGCACTGGAATACTTTGACCACATATTTAAAAGAAACTTTTACATAGAACAAAGTATGATCTCCTCCTTCATTCTCGAGCATCTACAACATTGACATGACAACAACATCAATATCATCATCATCACTTCCGGTATCCACATAAATTTCACATCTACAATTAAAATGGGTAATGAATTTTTAAGGTAAGATTGCTTTTAGATTCAGGTTAGTTTATTAGGGACAAAGCATATCATTTTAACAACTTATCATGCCGATCTAACTCATCCTCATTGCTTAGCCTTTAAATTTCAGTCACCCATGTATTGTGCGATCATCAAAGTTATAATCCATATGCGTAGCATAACGATTGGTCATTCCTATATTTCTTGTCGTACGAACTGTATCTCTATTCGCTCACATTGTTATCACTGGGAAATTTCTTTGCGTTGTATCAAAGAAAACCTTGAGGAAATTGTTTAAACCAACTTTAGATTGTATTCTGAGTTATACAACCAGAGAGGGCTCTCTCAGATGTCTAATGACTGGTAATAACTCAAGGGTTTCATCAACAAAGGCACAGAGGTCAGATTCTACTATAGGACATGTTTGTTTTTGTTTTTAAATGGTTAGTAGGACAAACAAGGAAAATGTACCATTGGGCAATGGAGTCAAGGCCTAAATTTCAATGTTTTTACTGTATACAACTGGTTGGTTTCTTCCAATAGATTTAAGGCAAAATAGGTGCTATGCTCAGTAAATAAATGATGTGAAATGAGAGATAGAAAGGAGAAGAAATCCCACTACACTACAGGCATCAATTAGTGGATGAATCTACAGTGCATATTTAGAATAAAGGACAATAAGAATAATTACTAAACAAAGCATCAAATGAAGATGAATTATGTAAAAGTAACCATTTACACATAATAAGCATCATCATTGTGAAAGGAGCATCAAACATGGATGAACTCCTACCACGTACTCTCAGAAAATGATAGCAGAAAAACATAATCATGGAAATTATATACAAGAAACACATATTGAACATAAACACCGTGATGAATCTCAAATTTCACAAAGCCCAAACTTCTGCATTAACTTCAAAGAAAATAAACAAGTCTTGATCCGCAGTACAATAGTCCTCCCCCCCTCAATCGAAAATTACATCAATCATATTTCTAGGAGGTCGAATCCTACTCCATGCATTGGATTCTATGTCTTGGAGACATGTGGAAAACAGAAAATCCAACTAATTCCTTGATTCCTGGAAACTGTCTTTTAGAATAAATGCAATTGCAGCCAACTCATTACATGGAGATTCAGTGGAGTTTAATCTTAGGTACAAGTATCCCTTGGTATATAACTACTCTTGAAGAACCCATTTGAACCTCCTCAAACATATGGCAACCCTCCTACAACTCAGATTTATCAGATTGTTAGTGTTTGCAGCACAATTTCAAGATGCACTGCAAACTTTCCAGTAGGTGATGATTTCAACTTTTCTCTCAAAAGACGAACCGGGTTAGGATTATTTTTGGTCAGCAAGTCAATGATATTACTATTCATCTCCAAACAAAATTTCAGAAGAACCCAGATTGGCATTTAAGTTATGATGAAAATACGATTTTTTGTGTACCAGAGCACAGTCGAATTCACAGTGCCCAGTTGAGTTCGCAGCGCGCAGTGAAGTTCACAGTGCACAGTGAAGTTTGCAGCACGTAGTGAAGTTTGGAGCACACAGTGAAGTTTGGAGCGCGCTGTGAAGTTTGCAGCGCGCAGTGAAGTTTGCAACGCGCAGTGAAGTTTGCAGCGCGCAGTGAAGTTTGTGGCACGCAGTAAAGTTTGTGATGCGCAGTTATAAATGAATATAAGAGATGATAGAGACTTCTTTTGAAACCAACCCTTGGAGATGTTGGATGATGGCTAGGCACTAAACACAATATTGGTGCTAACACACATCACCCAACATTTTTCCCACTCGTATGCATTATCTCTATTCACCCACATCACCCAACATTTTTCCCACTAATACGCATTATCTCTATTCCACGATTGATTGATTCATACAAAGCTCCACTTTCTCCATGACATTAGTGTTGATTTTTTTTCCATGAGGGAAACCAGGAACATTTGAATGATTCCCATTATGTTTGCATGAATTTAAATTATTATTCACGTACCGAGTCGACTCGCCATCATTACCACGAAGGGAATTCATATCACTCCATCATGAATTTGAATGGTGCACCACAGCAATTCCAAATGTGGCTAAAGTTGTTATCTTGATCGCCATTCACTCTATAGCCAACCAATGTTGATTACTAAAACCATGTGAGTTGAAATCAACACTCCGTTGAGAGATTATCTACATTTACAAGCCGCACCCTCCTCATTTCTCTGAGTGTTCTTCACCTGCTTCGTCCCTCCGAGTGTTCTTCACCCTCCTCGTCCCTCCGAATGTTCTTTAATTTGTCTTTTGTGAAATCTTCATCTAGACCCATATTCCAAGATGGTGGTAGAACACCATTAACTTGTATCTCGTCAAGTGCTTGAAGCTATACCTGAGTATCATAAGTGCAAGAAAATGTTTAAGGAAGCAGGTTGGCATATCTTCTTCACCAAATTTTGGGGGTTTAATGACAGGGTTTCCCTTCAGTTCACGCAGAGTTTTAACGGGCGATTGGATAGGGTCGTAGATTTTGAAATAGAAGTTATAGAGGAAACCCTAGCCAATGTCACAGGCCTCCCTGGGACTGGAGAATAYTGGTTCAAGAAATTGACACTTGGCACGRAAATTTGAAACCATTTTCTAAAGGCGAAATACCAAAACGTGACCTGGGTAAAGGGGGTCCCAAGGGCATACATTGTGGATGACTGGAAAGCACCATTGGAAATTTTGCAGAGGTACTTAACCTATGAGGGAAGGTATGCCCTCGCATACCAATATCATGTTCRAATTTTACWACATTTGAAGCCAAAGAACTGATAAATTTCCCTTATTATCTGTGCAAAAGTCTATAAAAGATGTCTAAAATGGTAAGAAGGAATAGTCGAAATCCTCAAAGTAGCCTTTACCATCATGGATTAGTCAAAATATTAGTAGAAGCTAAGCTCCGTAAAAGAAATAAAACATGGGATTAGTTCTTGGGTGAGGATGGATTCATAGACCAGATACTTGTGGCAGTGGAAGAGAAATCGAGAAATTTGGGAAAACAACAAAAAAAGGAAAGATCCAGAAATAGTAAGTCGTCAAAGAAGGTTATGATTGCTAAGCCATTGTTTGAAATCCCTCTAATTTGTAGAATCACTCGTAATATGGAAAAGAAAGAAGTAATATGATTTTTAAGCCATTGTTTGAAATCCCTCTAGTTCGTAGAATCACTCATAATATGGCATTATGCCTAAAGGGGGAATGCATGACAAAAAGAAGGATGGACTAGCCCCCATATACCCACAGGCTACAACAAACGAGGATCTGATTCCTGTTGATAATGAGGAGACCCTGCCCATCGCACAACTTTTCAGAGTTGCTAAATTACCCAACCCTATGGAACAATATCAGTTGTATACAGAATTTGCAAGCCATAATGACCAACAAATCCTAGATTGTTGAAGGATGTACAACAACCTGCAAAAAAGAAACAGAAGCCTGGGACTCCAAAAAATCCCAACATGGTTGTTCCTGGACCTTCTAAGAAAGAATTTGAAAATTGTGAGGGTTCAAATGTATTTATGGATGTATTTTATTGAAAATCCTCTGGAGAAGAAACTCAGGAAGAGAAGCAAGAAAACTAAAAAACTGGAACAAGAAGTCCTGGAGTTGTTTGTTTTAAACAGGTGTATTGAAAAAAAAAATCAACAATTAAAAGGGCGGAGCAAGAAATTTCAGGAAGAAAAGGAGAAACTTCAATCAAACACTAAGAAAATCAACAAGAAGATGCATAAAATACTTCAGCCAAAGAAACCAAGGAGGAGTGACAGGTTGGAAGAGAAGAACTAGGGCCTCAACATACTAATCAATGCAGTAGGGCTCTCTTAGTGATTGAAGAGAGTACATATTTAAATTTTGAACAGTTTTGTGATATCTTTGCATGAGGACATGCAAATGATGAGGGGTGGGGGTAATGTTGAGCTCCCATTTTGTCACTCACCATACACTTCTTTCGACCATTTATTCCCCACCTAGGCATCGAAATACACTAATTATCTCTTACTTTTACTCTTTTTGCCCGCCTAAGATATTGATTTTAGTATGAGGTAAAAGTTGTTTATTTTAGTATTTTCTAAGTTCTTAATGAGTTAATTAGGATCCTTTAGCTATATTTTACCAATGATGAAAGTATAATTACCTTTTTATTGTAACATTTATTCCCACACTATTCCTAGCATTTATGTACCAACAGAGGTATTATAGTACCCGAGGTTATGGCTTCTCCTATATGTGCGCGCCCGGAATGGATTTGGCAATATGGATATTGTTTGTGTGACCATCGAGATGGGTGTTGACCATTTTGTTTGCGCCCAACATCCATCTTCCTTACACGAGACTTCAAGACAACCCATGGGCATATCTTCCAGTGCAACATTAGATCGAGGTCTAAACTTAGAATAATAACGATATTTAGTTTGTTGAGTCAATTTCCTAAGATTGTAACCTTGGATAAAGGAAATCCTAGTCAGTAAGATCCTTCAGTTTGATAGACATTTTTACCCCCTAGTTCCATGAGAATAGGGGAGGACGATGTAATCTTAGAAATGCTCAGAACATGATATATAGATGGTCTTGCTCTGTGAACAAGTCAGTAGACCTTTTGTTGAACATAATAGAAACATGTGTTACTTATTTTCATTCTAATTAATGTGATGAATATATTGTAGGTTGGTTATACATTTCCACTTAGTATCAATCAGGATGTGTTCTATTTTGTTTGTATATCTGTGAGTTACTGAATCCGTTTCCACTCACTGCTTGGGAAGGCGAGGGCCGACCTCCCTTGGTAAGTTGAGTTACTTGTATATTATTTTTTCTTTATTTGTTGGAGTTGTGTTCATGTATAGATTTGTGTGGAGTAGTTTTTAAATTGTAGATTTTATTTAAGTTATGTGTACTCACTGCTCACCGTGGATTTCCATTTGTTATAAATTGAACTTTCGTTAGTAAAGTGGAAGGTTTTCATATAGAAAGACAGATGTGTGAATGAGTGTTAATATTTGCATCTTGCTGAAGTATGCCTCCTTCTTGTATAAGCTTGAAAGCCAAACATGTCCCAGGATTTATTGGTAGATTACACAACCATGAATGTCTGATCTGAAATACCTCACACACTTGTTAATAAAGCTAAAGCTCATATGATCAAACAAATAAACTGAACCAAGATACTAAAATTCCCCACTGTGTGTATGTAACTTGGAGTTGTATTAAAATAAGTTAAAGCATTAACTTTGGTTCATAAAGACTCCTTTATGAGAAAAGTCAAGATCTAGGATGAATGGCATGATCATATTGTAACTCTCATCTGTTTAAGGAGCTGACCATTTTGCTTATCTTAAATAAGAAGGATTAATATCAAAGGATTGATAGAAACTTTATGATGACCTGGTCACATATTAGGAAACTTTAAATCCCCTTTGACTGTTTAGAAATTGGATCGTATTCACAAAGGATTCAGTTGATACCTCCATATTATAATTTTGTGGTACTAAGGGCATAGATCTTCTAGTTATTAACATGAGTCTACCTCTGTGATTTGAGTTGCCTTCTTGTTGAATGTGGTGTGACCTCTAGAGGTGTTTTAGTGAAAGTAAGATGATATTTCAGGGGACAAGAGTTTAGTTTCAATTGAGTACAAATGGTGTGTTACATTCTTCATTAGTAGTTGTAAGTCTTCTTTACATAGTAGTGTTATCTTGTTGCTTCACTCACCAATTGAATTGTCAAGCTTTGTGGCCATTCCCCTGCACTCGGACTTACTGTTGGTGTGTAAGAATGCAGTAACACCATAGAGTCTGTCCTACTTTTAGTGAAGTAAACATTTAAGGTTAAGGGTAGGTTAGACACTGAGAATTACTCTCAAAGTTGGTTAGTCTTATTGTAGGTCAGTAACACGATTATATGAAGACTTGAGTGGATTCATATTGTTGACTAATATAGACACATGCCTGGGTAATTGCTATTTATTTTTTGATCAGTTTCTTGTTTCTTTACTGTTCTGCTAAAAGGTTGATTGCTTCTCACACATAGAATAGGATTTAGACATTTAATATAGAAGAATGATTCTTTGGTTTGATTATTGATTAGTTGTGTGGAGTAGTGGTTTGACTTTTTTCTTTGTCAAGTTTCTCTTTATGTTGATGAATGATTGGTAGGTCGTCAAACTCTCTTTCTCCTTGAAAGACAAGGGATGATACATTTTTGTCCTTTGCCTACACATATTGTGCCTGCAGTTCATCGGTCTACGAACCTAGTTGACACTTATATGGGACTTTATTACAACAATTAATTTTCCCAACAGACGTAGCGACTTCTGAGGTGTTTTCAGAAGAGGAGGCTATTTTGAGATCTCAACATCTTGAACTAATCTTAGTCTGGCATGCTTTACGATATCTTTCCAGATGCACCACGGTCTACTCTCAATAAGGCCAAACAAAAGTTTGGGCCCCATATCCATGGCATTGTGGGCGCAGCACAAAGCAATTCCATGGATCTGTTGTTGAATCCGTTTCAACAATTGTCGATACAACAGATTGTGGTCAGCCAAAATCTGAGTTCAAATGTTCCCCCTACCCGTCAGATGTACACAGTGTGCAGTCGACGAATCCCAAGGCCAACCAGTAGACTGAGGGAAAGAAGAAATAATGAAATAAGAAGGGTAATGGGGATAAAAAGGCTACCGACAATGTTGGGTGGGGTAAAATGGAGAAGAAGAAGTCGAAGTATCCGTGTAATATATGCACAAAAGACCACCCGACTCACCTGTGCCCTTGGCTTGCAGAAACCCAAAAGCCATTAGCGCAACAATAGCATGTTGTGTTGACGAACCCTTTTCCACAAGGGAAAAATATGGCTCAGGCTTTCGCATCCACAAGCGCGGTAGAGGGTAGTCAAGGACCCCCCATGCCTACCAATAGCAACCTGGTCATGAACATTTACATGATGAATGTTGATGCTCATTTATCGAAAAGGACTCGTGACTACGGAATGCTAGAATCTTTTAAGAAGGGAAAGGACGCCACTAACCCATGGAATCCTCTCCAAATTGAGAGGGCAGTGGGAGAACCAATGGCTCGCATCCCTAAGGGTGTGTTTAAGAAGGCTTCCCATAATCCAAACATGAAGGGCACTCATAACTACTCTATTGTGGAGGATCTAGCACAGACCCGTTGCACGATGTTCACTCTAGAAGTCCTCCAGATTTTCCCCTCGCAGAGAAAGGATATTTGTCCGCCTCTGGAGCGGCAAAGACTAGTAACCTAGGAGTGATCATTTTCGATCCAACCGACTTAAAACCTCATCTTCCTCACCATGTTTCCTTTCATATAGTAGTGTCTTATACCACAAAATATTTTATACATAACATTTTTCGTACAGTGGTTGATGAGGGTGCCTCGACTTGTGTGATTTCGTTGGTATGTTGAAAAGGCATTGGCAAGCCTAAGTTGTCTCTGTCACCTACGTTACTTACGGCTTTTGACAGTTGGTCRTTTAGACCACATGGAATAATTCCTTCCTTTCCCTTGTAGTTAGAGGGTAAAACTATGCGTGTTGAAGTTGAAGTGGTTGATGCGCCTCTCAACCACAATATTTTGTTAGGAAGAAGTTGGACTTATGCAATGCATGTKATGGTTTCTACGGTTTTTTAAGTCTTTTKCTTTCCACATGAGGGTCAGATTGTGACCATCRACTAGTTGTCCTTCTCTCATCCTGACCCTTCATCGAGGGCTTACACGATCCCAATGATTGATAACCCGCAACTTGGCACTATCAACTTAAGTGTCGGTTTGTTTACATCCTTGATGGGAACTTGTGATTACCCACCACCTTCCAATGATGTAAATCTTATATCGGTTGTTCCCGACCAGTCAAAGGCTGCAATTTTACAAGTGTCATATTTTAGAACGAGCTACTTTAATGATCCATGGACTTTACCTTCCCCATTGGATTCGATGGAAGGGATAGGGAATCCTAGCATGGCCATGCCCTTATCTGCGGCCAAGGTTGAGTATAGTATTGTCCAGCAAGCCTTAGCCAACCAAGATTTGGCTCCCTCACAAGAGTTAGATCCAGTTCTCGAGCCTATTTGGGCTCAAGATTCTCTTGCCACTCAATATCCTTTAGACTTGGTCTTGCCCTCCGATGAGGCGATTCTCGATGCAATGACTAGTCCTGATAGACCTTGGGATGATCTACATCATAGATCTTATTTTCTTTCTGAGCTTAAGATAATGGAGGTATGAGAGTTTGTTTTGATCATGAATGGAGATAATCCTTGTCTTATTAATCCTCTGGATACTCATGGAGTTTATGCCAAGGGTAACATGGAAAGAATTACTACAATGATTACAATTGATATCTCCAAAACTCGTGGAGTCATGGAGAATGTTTTTGTCGGAGTGGATTTCTCCCCTGAAGAGATTTGAACTTACACCTAGTTTTTCAAAGGGTTTCGCGACGTTTTTTCCTGGTCTTACGAGGAAATTCCAGGCATCGACCGACGAATTGTCAAACATGAAATCATGACTTGCCCTAATGCCAAAATGGTCTGACAGAAGCTTCATCTGGTCAATCCTTGAGAAGCGGCAGCAATCAAGGCAGAAGTACAAAAATTGCTCAAAGTCTATTTATCTACCCTGTACAATTGATGAAATGGGTGTCGAATCTGGTTACGATCAACAAGAAACAAGGCACGATTCATGTTTGTATGGACTTTCATGATTTGAATAAGGCCTACCCAAAAGACAATTTCCCTACCCCATTTATCGATCAGATTGTCGATGAATGGCTGCGTAGTTTTTTCGTTCGTTGACAGTTTTTCGAGATACATTCAGATTTAAATCAAACCCGAGGACCAACATAAAATGGCTTTTATTTGTCCTTGGGGTACCTTCGCGTATCGTAAGATGTCTTTTGGCATGAATAATTCTAGCGCCACCTTCCAATGGTCCATGTTCTTCGCTTTTCACGACCTCAAACACATAGTCGAGGAGTACCTCGATGATATAGCATCACGTTCTCACAAGAGATCTGATCATCCTACCCATCTATGACTAATCTTTGAGTGATGTCGCTTCTATCGGATTCACTTGAATCCTAACAAGTACATTTTTTGCATGACGTCAGGTCGTCTTCTAGGTTTCATTGTATCAACAACAGGGATCATGGTCGATCCTCTCAAGGTTGAGGTGATAGTTCAATTGCCTCCCCCATGCACGATACCCCAGCTTCAGAGCTTACAAAGGAAAGCGAATTTTATTCAATGTTTTGTCACTAATTACGCCGAGATCACTAAAGGGTTCATGCGTCTTTTGAAAAAAGGGGTCCCATTACGTTGGGACAAAGCTACCCAACACTCCTTTGAAGCATTGAAACATGCCCTGATGTCTGCCCCTCTGCCTGGGCTTTTTGATTATAACAGATATTTTGCTTTGTATTTGGCTGCTGCAGAGTCGACCATCGCCATGGTCTTAGTTCAGGAAGATGATATTCTTGAAGAGCACATTATATATTACCTTATTCGAGGCCTGGTTGGAATGGAACTCAACTACTCTCATGTTGAGAAACTTTCTTTGGCAACTATCCATGTTGTCCAATGGTTCTGTCACTGCATTTTGCTTCGCAAGACCACCGTCATCGCCATCATCAACCCTTTCCAATATGTGTTAACATGACGGGTCATTGGCAGAAAGATCAGTAGATGGATAGTAATCCTCCAGGAGTTTGAATTGGATTTTGTTTCTACCAAATTCAAAAAGTGATTGGTCTTTGTGGAACTCATTTCTTAACTGTCGGTCGAGTCTAGTGATATCATGCCCGAAGAATCACCTATTAATGGAGATCTTTTTCTAATTGCATCTTTGGACCCATGGTATGGAGATATACTTGTGTATCTCCAAACTTTGAAGTGCTCT
>JASDQU010208186.1:11610-26220 GCA_032191745.1 Picea mariana | reverse complement strand
AGAAAATGTTTCCTATGGGGTGTGGCATGAAATGAATCCCCTGAATCTATTACCCAAGAATCATAAATATTATCTACAGAAAGAATCAAAGCATCTTGTAACACATCACTTGTTACATTTGCTTCCTGATTTCTCTCCCGTTGTCCATCTCTTTGTTTCTTTGGAGATTTGCAGTCTTTCTTCAGATGTCCTTTCTTCCCATAATTCCAAAACTCTGTCTTTCCAAGTCTGAATTTGGATCTGCCCTTCCTAGAATTCCCGCGGTTGCCTGAGCCCTTTCCTCTATCCTTTTGTCTTCCCTTATTCTCCATGTTCAATGCATTACCTGATGTCTCACCTGTTCTTTTCCATCGCATTTACTCACTAGGGATAACACCAACAACATCATCAAATTTTAAAGTACTTGAACCAGAGACAGATTTACTTACAGCCATGACTAAGCCGTTCCAGCTTTTGACAATGAGCACAAGATTAGAAGAGCCCTAACCTCATCATAAAAGTCCACTTTTAGAGAACATAGTTGATTATTAGCTGTATTAAATTCATTTAAATGATCTACAACAGACCCACCTTCTGACATCTTCATATTAAATAATATCTTCATTAGAAATACCTTATTAGATGCCAAGGTTTTTTCATACAGTTTAACCAATGCGTCCATTAGATCCTTCGTTGTCTTTTCTTTCGAAATATTGAAATCCACTGACGCTGCCAAGCTCAGCCGTATCATTCCTAGAGCCTTTCTGTCAAGAATCTCCCATTCTTCATCCTTCATGGACATCAATTTCTTTTCTACTCTGCCCAATGGTAGGAATAGATCCTTATGATATAAATAATCTTCCATCTGCATCTTCCATAACTAGTAGTTTTGGCCGTTAAATTTCTCGACCCTAAACTTTCCATCTTCCGACATTGCTCCCACTAGAACCAGGAACCCTCTTTTCATGCGAGTTACCTTTCGCTCTGATACCAGTTGTTAGAAAAATAGGATCGCGGAGCAATAAAATAAAACAAATGTGCAAACAAAACACAGAAGATACACAATACAATAGAGACACAGATTTACGTGGTTCACCCAGTGTGGGCTACGTCCACTAGAGAAATTTTCATGTCCTTCCTTTATTATTATCCAACAAATGAAGGGATACAACCTACAAAAAAACCCGTTGTAAGTTCCTCTTCTTTCTCTCACAGTCTCCTCTCTCAGAATACAATACTCGCCATAATGCATAGCTGCAATACATTTCCCTCATAACAGAGGGTTTCCTTCTAGGTCAAAAAACCCTAACATAATTTCTACCGTTAGATCTGCGACCTTATAATGAATGGTCTATATTTACAATGAAATTACAATATACATTTACAAGGAAATTCTACCTTCAGGGGCTTCGCCCCCAAACCCCTAGACCCTGCAAAGGGGGTACCCCCCCTTATGCACTCCCCTGCGTGGAAGAGTGTACATACTTATGGGGTGTAAAGTCTTCATGGGGTATAAACATGGTTGAAAGCAAGGACCTTTGAATCAGGAAGATAATCAGACTCCACAACCAACAAATATCACCTTCAGAGCATTGTCCTCGACATCAAAGATAATTGTTTTTCACATTCTTGAAGTAAAACATAATATGGATCTCTTTAATTTATGCAAAACAATGTTGTAAATTGAATAGTCATACATTAAAACTCATTTTGTTGATTATCTAACAAATCGTTGGCCACAATACTATTTCCCTTGTACAAGTTTCATCCATCATGCACTTTGTGCAACAAAAATAGTCATCAATGTTTTTGAATAAATACATAAATGTATTTTAAAAACCCTCTAAAATTCCACTCCATTGTCAATTAAAGAATCATATCAACCTATTTCCTAGAGAAGTATTACCCAACAAACCTTATATTACAAATCAATTCTAGATAATGATGAGATACCCAAAAAATATAAGGTCTCTTACACAAGGGATACATTTGATTGAACACATCACCATGTGCGAGCATGATCATGCTAGTGTCAAAGAAATATGGTTCTTAGTGTGCATGCATTCACAATTGCTTCTTCAACAAGATCACAATGAGGGAACAATACCTAATTCCTTGAATTGATGGTCTTGTAGACATAATGAAGGGATAAAAGTACATCATAATCAAATTGAAATCTAACTACCACCAAGGTCATGCCAACGATATTAAACCATGAAATTTCATCATGTTACACCATAAATTTCTGTATTATTTGGTCCATTTCCTCAAATACAATTTTCCTAGAATTGAATCTATTTTATATAACCGACCTTAGAATGGAAGAATATTCACAACTATATTTCGCATTAACTTGATCATCCACAGTTGTCTCTAAGTTTATAATATCACAAAGTGAATCAACAGAGAAAATATAGCAACAATACGGTAATTAAATTTACACAGGGACCTAAGTGTGACCTTCTCGAAATTAACAATGGATTAAATTAAACAAATATTGACATAGATCTGAGGCTCAGACTATATGGAAGGGTACTTGACATCACGACAAAGTGATCTATATTAACCAGGAGTGATTCAATATTATTGCTCGGTGAACTCATAACATAAGAGTTTGATCTCTATTTCCTAAATTAAAGGTATGGCAAATTCAGGTTGAATATTTTGAAGCACTAAAAAGGCGACAATCCAAAATTTATAAAATTTAACTTCTACGAACACTATAGAGATTAAGATTCCAACAATGCATAGGATTTCTCTCCATTAGTTTATTCTAGATGCCCAACTGATATTAGAGAGAAAGAACTAACGCTCATATTTCAATTTTTTAAAAGAAAATCCATCAAGAAGTAATTATTTCAAGAGTTACCCCTTACTTGTAATCATTCTAGTATTACTTAGATTCATTATGAATATAATTTACATCTAGTTTTCAGTAACTTCTCAGTTGCAAGAAATTTCATTAACTATGTCAAAAATAATTCCATAACTAAAATTAATGCTCGATTTCTTGTACATTAGCATTCTACAAAATTTTAGAAGAAGGTTCGAAACTTCCAAATAATCCAACTTAGATTACTATAATAATAATTTACAGAATTAAAATCTCAATATATACCTTAGTCCAAATTATAACCAACACAAAATTTTGAATATTACAATGTATCAATAATTTAAATATTAATGTACCTTCACCATATTTATAGATTTGACTATATTCTTCAATCGACAACTTGCACTAATCCTCTCTTGCTTGTAATCCTAGAACCTCACCGGTACCTTCCAACCAATGCTATGGTTACTCTTCTTCCCCCTTAGCCCCCCGAGCTGCAAAGGGGCTAGACACACAAACCATAATGCAATAGCTCCAAGCTTGCCTTGCAAGGAAGAGCTTCCACTCTTTCTTTAAGCTTGGTATCGCAACTCTCACAAGTAAAACACAACCCACAATAATTTTGGCAACATAACCTTACCAAGAATAAGTGAGATCCATTTTCCTTCTTCACCATTTGTTTTATAGAAAAATCCCCAATGATACATGTCCTCATGCACAAATAATTAACTTTTTATATTAAATTAATTATGGTTATTCATCCACACACTTGTCACATCTCCCCAAGTTGCACAAGTAATTACCATTTTTATTTTATTTAAAAAGCCAATTTCCCTCACAATCCCCAATGTGTTCCTATTTTCTCTCTTAGTTGTCTCTTTGATCCCCAAATTCTCATTTAATGAGTGTCTCCTAACTAGATCTTAGTTAGAGTTGGATTATGAGTCTTCTTATAGTTAGACTAGTGGTATCTTGACTCTAGATACTATTCTATGTGTACAACTATTCTCTCATATTTTATTTATTTCTATTTTAAAAATCCTTTTTATTATTTTCATGCACACATGTGCGTTTTATCCAATCTTTAGATTTTATTCCCCTTTTTATTAGAGTTTGATTATTCTCCAATATTTTAACTTATGTCATAATTCATTTAGTCCCTTAATTAAATTTAGACTTACACTTAGTTTTAGACTTAGGCTTAGACTTTTATTGGGCTTTATGATTAATAAATTCACTGTTTAATTAATTATTTAATCCAACAAGGTCTAATCATTTCAATGTTTTCTAGGCCACCTAGATTTATTGACTCAATTTTTGTTTTTTAATTATGCGACGTGCCCTTCAAGACGCACCTCCGTGATCCAAGGGTGCCACTCTCCTTTGACTGGTTTTGGAAGTTTGTCCAACCCTTAGAGTCAACACTCCAATTGGTTGACCTTGTGACAGACTAAGGGCTTCTAAGGAATAAGGACTCCACTTTATTACATGCCCATTAGAATCTTCGTGAGAGACTATACCAAAAATGAAATCACAATGTACCATAGCTGGATCACTTGCACGCAAGTGTCCTAAAATAATAAGTCAATAAAAGTGTGCTCAGTAGATCAAGATGTTACATATTTACAATTGGTTTTTCCATATAGGTTTCACCCAAGAGAAGGAATTGCATCCATTAGAAGAGCAGGGGATAATTTGAGAACAAAGAACTCACATAGCATTGGTATCTAGTCACTAGCTTTAAAATATTTGTAGAGCATTGTTTGTTATTAACCGAATTGCTATTGTGTTTCTAGTTGGTTGTGGTGTGTAGATTACAACTAGAGAACATTCCTTGCATTCATTAAACTGAATCCTAAATATAATTTTTCAAGACAATTTCATATTTTAATTGTTGTTGCAGGTTTCCAAGAAGCCAGAAAATCTTGATAAACAAACCTGAACAGAGGTTACATAGATACTTGTACATGGTAGAGGGACAAAGGCTAAATAGCCTCCAAAATATAGAGCACTCTGTATAAGCCTAAGAATAGAGCTTATAAGAGACTTACATAGAGGATTTGTGTTGGTGAAGTGAGTGGGATATAAGTCCCTTGTTTACAGATCAATTGTTGTGAATTCAATACTTTAGTTTTGTTCAATTTTCTTTTTGTAGTTACATTTTTGTTATTATTTCTCTGAGTTTTCTATTTCATCTATCGAGGTACACCACAAGTAGTATCAGGGCACTTTCCTATGCTAATACATACCCAATTTTTAGAGTTTTTGTTTTTTGCAAATATAGATATGTTTCGACATATTTAAACATAGTGATCTATCTATCATTATAAAAAACTATAGTTGGCAAGAATACATGCAGGGAATACAAAGAAGGTTTAGATTCCCATTTTTATGTGATCAATAATCTAAAAATGGATGATATAAATTAACTCAAGAATAATAGATCCACACAATACACAACAAAGAAATTAATACAAGAATGTAGTCAAAACCCTTGAGGTAGGGTAACACCATGAATTATTCCTTAAGGAAGGAAAACACTCCTCAAGCAATGCTTTCTACAAGTACAATATTCTTCACCATACCTCCATTGGATTGCTTATACACATTTATAGAATACTATATTCCTCTTGGGAACATTCTAGAGAAGGAAATTTCTAGTAGGTAGAACCTTCTAGTAAGACTTCTTACATTTATTGCTTTTACACTACGACTACATGGGCCTTATTACTAGAAATGGCCTCCATACATAAAAATACATAAGCACCTAATTATTATTATTCCCCTTAGGTACCCACCTAGGTACCACATATTATCTCCCTAGGTATAAATGTTATGTACCTCAATAAATCTAAAAGTGTATGATAGAAATGAACTCAAGAATAGCAAATCGGCAAAATAGATAAAAAAATATTGAACTCAAGAATGTGGAGAAAACACTTGAGGTATGGTAACACCATGTGTTATTCCTTAAGGAATGAAACACTCCTAAAGCAATAATTTCTTATAAATTACAATATACTTCACCATATCCAATTACATTTCATATAATTCATTATATAATACTATCTTCCTCCTAGGAACACTCATAGAAGGAAATTTCTAGTAGGTGGAACCTTCTAGTAATCCTTCTTACATTTATTTCTTTCACAATAATAAATGGGCCTTATTTAATAAAAATGGCCTCCATACATAACAATACATAAGATCCTAACTATTATTATTCCCCTTGAGTACCTCCCTAGGTATGCCATATTACTCCCCTAGGTATACTACATTCCATCCCCCTTTGCATTTTTCATCTTGAAAACATGGGAATAAACCATACAATATGATTGTCTAAGTAATTTAGTCATTTGGTACCAAACATGAGCATCCATACATCTTAGTGAAATGTGAACATAGGGTCCAACTTCTTTCTTTCCACCTTGATCTGGAATATGATTGCTCCTTGTTGTGCTACTATGATATCTCCATTGTTTATTGTGATGCCTCCATTTTCCTCTCAACTAATTTCCTTTCTAGTGCCATGTTGGTCCATATTAAGTTTGTATATGCTCATTCCCTTGCCTTGATGACTTTTTTTTTTCCAAGTGGTGTGGGTGGTGATATACAACAACCTTAGCTCTTGGTTTTTCTAGCTTGGACACTTCAACATGGTGTTCCTTTGAGTCTTTTGGCTCCTTATATTTTTCATCCATAGGATTTTATTCATGTTCTTATATAACCTCTTCTTCATGTGGCCGCTTGGGACCTTCTTTTTTACTGAGAGAAATATCATGGAATGTGATTTTATTTTTCTTATAAAAAAGATCTATAAACTTCTTTTGTACATTAATATTCATTGTACAACTTGATTCCATCCAAGGATATCCAAATATGATATCCACATCATTCATATCAATGGCATGAAACTCAGAATGAAACACATATTTATCCATAGTGAGCTTCAAATCTTGAAAGAATTGTAGTCTGACCCTCAACTTGTGTGCTTTGGATATGTTTTGTAGGAACTTGCAATATATTAGGAAAATGGACATTGCTGAAATTATGTTGGAAACTAGGGTTAATAGAAACAATGAAATTTTATTTATGAATACATCCATGAACATGTAATATAGAGTTGCCACTTGAAAATAAACCCTTGGTTATTTCTTTATCCTTACTCTTGACATGCAACCACTTGTCCAAAAGTAAATTTTCATATGCTTGATTAGAAAGTGTCATCATATTAGAAAAGTCTAATGAATGCCACCATATGACATCGTCTTCTTTGAAACCATATGGTAATAAAAATTTCCATTTCTCTTTCCATAATTATTTTTGGGACTTTGTGAATTATTCGATACTAGGACCATCATATTTTCCAGTAAAAGACATATTTCCTTAAAAACCCTAAAAATAGAAATAGTGTTTTAAAGAAAATCACTTACTTTTTAATGGAGCTCCTTGAGGCGGATAAATTAAAATGGGCATAATCATGGCTATATTTCTCAAATTGGATATTATGACAACAATTATGAAATTCCACAACCACTCTACATCTATTGGCATTGGTTTGATTGAAATTTCATGTCTCTAGAAAAATATACTTGATCTACAAATAATGTGGTCGTCCCCGGAAAACCCTAAAATAACTTATTTTAAACCAACGATATATCCACTTCTTGAACTCGATGATTATCTTTTTTGTTTTTTTTTTATCCAAGAGGAACTCAAATATTCAATTGATTTCTTCAAATTTTGCTAAAACAAATCCCGAAATTAATCTAAAGTTCATCGCCCTCTTTTTTTCCCTCGAACAATATACAAAAAAGAAAAAACAAAAACCCTTTTTTATCCCAATAAAGAGATATGATACCAAATGTTTTGTATCTCAATAAATATGAAAATATTTTATAGAAATTAACTAAAAAATAGCAAATCCACACAATAGATAACAAAATAATGAAGTCAATAATGTATAGGAAACCCTTGAGGTAGGGTAACACCATGTATTATTCCTTAAGGAAGGAAACACTTCTCAAAAAACAATTTCTTATATATTACACTACACTTCACCATATCCCATTACATTGCTTATACTTATTTATATAATAATCTCGTCCTCCTAGGAACATTCTAGAGAAGGAATTTTCTAGTAGGTGGAACCTTCTAGTAAGCCTTCTTACATTTATTAGTTTCACACTACTATATGAGCCTTATTTACTAGAAATTTCCTCCATACATAAGAATACATAAGAACCTAACTATTATTATTCCCCTAGGGTACCTCCCTAGGTACCCCATATTACCCCCTAGGTATACTACACCTCTGTACACCTATGTTTGTACTTGGTGAGAAATACCACATTAGGCATACTATGTGCAAGGATTTGATCTTATACATACCCTTTGATATATTAGAATCCAAATAGATTCACTTTAAACCATCCTTACAAAAACCTATTGATTATCTAGTTGTTATAGTACATCGAGCACAACGCTCATGGAGATCCCTTTGACATATTACCCTGGAATAAGGTAGTAGAACTAAGGGTATAATTTATCCTCCTTAGTTAGCATAGTAAAATACCAAATGAGTACTAATGTTCAATATTCTTAATCATACCATGGAGCTATAGCACCTACTACAACTTTACTCTAAGGACCCTGCAAACACTAACCTCTATAACATAGGCAACAAAATTCCTACATAGCTTGGAATATAAGGAAATTGAGAATTTCATTAATATAGTAATACTTAGGTAGGAGTATATACTTGAGTAAAGTAAAAAAAAAAAAAAGGATGAGACCATTATGTGGGACCTATATGAAAATAATCCTTTTCTGATACTATTCACATTGATATAGATCAAGATTGGGAAACCATTCACGTAGACAGATGGGCCTAGGCTAGACTAAACCCTTATTGATGGCCAATATTCACAACATATTCTCACAACACTGATTAAGTTTTTCTATATCCTTAGTAACTTATTGATGGGTCCAAATGGTCTTTCAAGCAGGTAAGGGAAAATTCCCAATGGCAAGTCCCAATTAGACTCACTCTCATTTGGGATGGAAAATTTCAACCAGTATGTGAGCTTGGTTAACACTACGAATTAAAATAAAAAGGATTGAAAGTAAACTATCCCCCAAATAATTCTAATTAATTCTAAATCTAATTTAATCAAAACAAATGCAACTATCTAATCTAACTATTTCTAACCTATCCTACAGGAGAAATTCTAACAAATGAATACAATTTAAAATAATATTTTTGACAACATAAATAGTTCAGGTCAGACAACAATATGTTAAAACAATGATATTGAAAATATAATCACAAATAGTTGCAGATAAGACCTATAACATCATCATTGTACTCATTAGAAATCATAAAAGCATAAGTATCTTAAATACTGAACACATAAGTAGTTCATATGACAAGCATTCAAGAATCTTAAATGAAAAACACAGATGTATAGTAGTTCCCCATGCATTTGAAAACAACCATGATCTCAAAATTATTTCTACTCTTTATATATCAAGAAATAATAGTATTATCAGTCTCTAGAACGTGCAAAAGTACCCTTCTTCATACAACATGTTCTCTTTTATAAACTAAGAGAGACTCTTTATTTCCTATAACTGTTCATTTTATTTCGATTACAATTTTTCATTTCGTCTCCCTTTGTTTTGTCATTATACAATTCAAATTTCCGCTACAAATTTATTTATAAAAATATGAAAAATTCGATCAAAACTTAAGAAGACCCTTAAAGTCATCAGATTTATGTTGTAGGAGTCCTATGATTCACATTCATTGAAAATATCCTCAATTTTGCTCAGTTGCATTTGCTTCTGTTCTTTGATTTGTCTAAGCATTTCAACGGTCAATATGGAAAAAAGGATTTTACTAACATATTTTGCACTGTTCCAACTTTCCAACATATCCTTTCTTTCTTAATTTGGTTTTTTGGATCATTATTTATGGCTGCTTGAAGAATTTACAATTAGTCCCCCATCAAATTTGTGGACCTCTTTTACCTACATTTTTCGATCATCTATGTTGATGATATGGCTTAAATTCATCTCCGAATGTGTTATCTTCTTTGATAGCTTTTCGATAGGTCCTCTCTTGCATGATTTGGCTTCATGGATCATGAGTTATGACTTCCTAAAGTCGATGCTCAATAGTCGTTGATTTTTTCATGGGATTGATATGGGTTGTTGATCTTGTACTCTAAAATGATTATCCCACATGTATTGGGGAGATTAATTGAACATGGTTTATATTGTTTTCCTTACCCCTAGTGGTTTTCATGCAGATTTAGGGTAGACATGGAACCTTGGGCCCGTGTAGAAATTTTGACCTAGAAACCAGAGGTAAATAAAGAAATATAGAAATAGAAATAAATACGTTGACACAAACTTAAAAAAAAATATTAAAATAAACCAAATCCTAAAAATCCCAATAAAATAATTAATATTACAAACACAAAAATGAGAAACCCTGTAAGGCATGCGATAAAATCCTCGCAAGGAAATCATGGTAAACTGTCCTAAGTCCCAAGGTGGAATTCCCATGGTAATATGTCCTAAGTCCTAAAGTGAAACTCCCACATGAAAAATCCCACATATAATAAAGTAATTTAGTCCAAAGTGTTTAGGGGTGTGGGATCCAATAGTTTTGCAGAGTGCGGGGTGTGGGTAGATCATCATAAGGTTAAGGATTGGTGAGAGTTAGTGAGAGCCCACAAGGTGTGCAAGTTGCAGGTCGTAGTAGAAACTAGGACATGGTAAAATTATTCTAGGTGAATTCCCACATGGAAAAAATCCCTCAAGGCATGCAGGTTGGTGAGAGATACAGTTTGGAGAGAGCATGAGATTTGTAGGTAAATCCATTTTTTAGGGTCCCAAAAAATATAATAAAATAAAATAAACAAAAAACGAAAAATAAAAAGAATAATAAAAATAAAAAATAAAATTCCCCAACTTAAAGATAAATAACAAAATTAAACTTTTGGGATAGTGGGATGAAAGCATAAATAGGAAATTCAAAACCATGTGTATATTTGGGGAAAACCATGGGTAGAATTGGGAAAACCATGGGAAATTCAAAACCATGTGTAGATTTGTAAAACCATGGGAAATTTGAAATAAAAATAAATAAATAACTAATAATTAAAAATAGAAATAAAACAAATAAACTATACAAATCATATATACTAAAATGAATTTTAGAAGTGTTTAGAAAAATTAGGCTTGGTTCCACATAGATCAAGGTTTCACATCGGCCAGGGTTCCACACCTAGAGATAAAAATTGAAACAAAGTACATCATGCAAATTCCAAATACTTGAATGTTGATTTAGGTAGACACGTGATATAGAGATCGAGATCGCGTGAACTTGGATAAGGAAAATGGCGAGTGGGTAGTGGGAAAAGGGATGAAACATCACGTGACACATTAACACCATGTCAATGCCATGAAGGGTGACCCATATGATGAAAAAGAGTTTGATTCTAGCTTGGCACACGGGATATGTCAATACGATAAAGGGGAAAACGTGGAGGGAAACACTTGTGGGTGAAGTTTGATCGACTTCAAAATCGAATTCATGAGAAGAATAAGAAACTGTGCAAGAGAAGTAATCCAATATCCCAAATACCCGATGGAGATCATCTGATTGGCTTGTAGGATAGGCTTCATGGGACTAGGTATGTGGGAACAGGATTTGCAGAAAGAAAGGATCATGAGGATAAAAGGAATCATAACTTAATTCTCAGTTGGAGTCCTCTCACAGAGGATTTCCCACAAGGCTTGCGGGATATAGATTCCATGTAAGATAGGACATGACGGAGATAAGTTTGTAGGATGGATAATCATCAAACACCTTGATGGAGTCTGCCCATGAAGGTGAGTTCGATTGGATTGCGGGGAGGCTACTCTGTGGGGAGAAGGGTTGTGGATTGGTGAGAGCCTACAAGAGTCTCAGTTCATCGTGGGATATAGATACAAACAAAAAATTATTCAAATCACTCCAATGAAAATTCCTATGAGGAATATCCCACAATCTTGCAGGTTGCGGGTTGCAATAATATTAAATGTAGTGTAGCATTAACATTCCAGAAGGGAGAGCCTATGAGAGTTCTCCTACAAAGATTGTGGGGTATGACCTTTGAGGTAGGTAAAAAGTGACCACATTAGGATTATGGGTTGCGAGATTCAGGAACTTGTGAGCATATGATAAACATCCCAATGTGGAGGGTCCAAATAGGTGGATCCAATAGCCTTGAGAGATTCATATCTCTGGGAGAAATGTGAGCATACCATAAAGCATATACTTGAAGGGAAGGAGCCCTATAAGGTAAGTCCAATGGTTAAGGTTTCTTATAAGGATGAAGGTTCCAACCATAGATCATTCTCTTGGAGAAATAGGAAAATACAACAACATTCAGAACTTCGAATGGAAGTGAAGATAGAAAATAATGTATATGGTGATAAAAGTAAACTCAATTGGGGTTCGAACAAGACAAGTCTCAATTCTGAATGTTAGAGTTAATAAGGATCAAGATATGAATTAGAGATAAGCGTGTCCAAGAGAGAACAAGATATTAATTAGAGAGAAGTATGGCCAAGAGCGAACAAGATCAAGGGATTCCCACAAGCATTACAAGATTGAAGTGGCCAGGTAGAGAATATGGGGTTTCCCAAGGCATGCTCGAGTTTACTTGTTCTGTTAATCAATTGGAGGCCATGCTCTTGATTTTCCTATATTCTATGGACAAATACACATGATCTTCTTGAATACTTGAAATAGTAGAAGAATATTGTAAGAAAGTGACTTGAAAACCCTATTCCCGCAACCACAACAAGAATAAAATTTGTTAAAAAAAGAAGGATATACTTGCCAGTATGTTATATAATTTAGATTCTTTCCCATCACCATTTTATTCATCAAATATAAAGGAGTTGCAAAGAAAGGCTTGTTAAAATAATGGATTTCTTAGGTACAATGCACAAGAAAGAGAATGCAAAAATATCAATATGTTCTTCATTCAAGCCAACCATATACTTCTCAATGATTCCATGAGATGCCATTTCAGATTGAATCATAAGAATTTAGGAATTCCTTTCGGTAAAATCATGAAGATGGGTAACACTTTTGCTTGTTTTATGACAAAAAAAACTGTATTTTCACAAGTTCTTCAACTTTTGGCATACAAAAGTATTTTTTTTATATAGAATTTCATTTTACAGTAAAAACAAAACTTGTGAAGAATTTTGTTATCTTTCCAATGACTATTTTTCAATTTTTTTTTAGCAAGATTTGATATGTCAATTTGACAATTGTTTAACAGTATGTTCATTAAACATGAAAGGAATGATAATGAGTTATTTTTTTCCACAACAATGTATCTATTATTAAACTTATGTTTTTAAGAAATTAAATATACTACAACAATCTACAGAGACTCTATTTTATTATGACTATAATTTTGAATCTAACGGATGAATATTATAATTTCTAGAATTATTTGAAGTTGACCAAGATAAAAACGTTGCAGATTTTAAACACGTGTTTTTATACATCTTGTATCTATCTTAATTTTTACTTAAAAGTAAAATCTAAAAATACCCTTTTGAAGAAAACAGTTTAAGGATTATGAATATAAATTTTCCATAATTTTCCACGGTGTATTTTTAGAGATATGGATTTTTCATTTCACCAAATCATAATTTCATCTAAAAATATTATGCAGTGATTTTTTTATAAAATTAAATAAAATTAGACAAAAACAATGAAAATGAAAATAAGTTATAGCCAATGAAACCAAATTCAATTTTAAAAATGTTGGTATCAATTTTGAAACTAAATTCTCAGTATTTGTAGGAGTCCGCTACCTCCAAAGATGAAGTAAGATGGAGAGAATTGCAGTTTCCTGTAAACAGTCTCATTTTCAGGTTTTTGGCTGAAACCTAGTTTTTAACGGAATCCTTTAAAAATAAACGTTTCGGTCGAAAAGTCTTTCGGCCGAAATATGCTTACCATGGGAAAATAATTCATCAAAAAAAAATTGTACACAAATTTTGAGGGTGTCATTAAATTTGACGTGCAAATTTTCGATCGAAAAAATTCCTAACAACATTGTTTCGGCCGAAAAATTGCCACTAGAAATTTTGGAGACTCGATTGTCACGAAAGTGTTACCTAGCTTCATGATTTTACCCCTTTAAAGAAAACTCATTCAAGGTATAGGATGGGGAATCAAGCCTTGCATTCAAATGAAATTAGTAATAACTTCAAATTGACAATTAGTGTAAAGGTTCGAAATAAAACCCATCAATCTCATCACAAAGTTCAAGGAAGAATGCAACGTTCCCTATTACCAACACTAACAAATGATATGATACCAATTTGTAATGTTCCCCATTACCAACACTAACAAATGCTATGATACCAATTTTTAACGTACCCAACCTATTGCTGGGTACCGCACTTTGATACCACTTTGTATCATCCCCAACTTACTTCTGAGAAATGCCACACCAAAAATCTAGTGTGTAAATTATACACTATAACTTTGGTCTACGTAAAAATAATTGAAGTAACTTGCTCAACCTCAAGCTAGACCACACCACAAAAACTTTCCTCTCCCAACACAACTCATAACAGTGGAAGTAACAAAATACAAATGTGTGCACAAGCATACTGAGCACCCAACATTACTGCGTTTGTAAATGTGATCACTAATGTGTGTGCAACCATTTTGGCGTCACACAAATTTTGTTTTCCTTGTGCGCACAAAT
>JASDQU010208185.1:28291-38517 GCA_032191745.1 Picea mariana | reverse complement strand
ATAAAAAAGTCAATTAACTCCTAGAACTATTAAATTCTTCACATAGTTTAATAGGGTCTACCCCCATTGGCTTCCCTAGGAGTGAGCCTAGACAAAAGGAGTCCAGATTGAGGTGACAATGGGTCTAGATTCATGTTTGTGCCTCAAAGGACACACCAAGTGGATTGGAGACTTCTCCAAGTTTGTAGGTGTGTATCAGGATGACAACATATTTTGCGCCGTTTTCGGGGACAAGTCTCTTATTCTTGGTTAATTGACAAAAAATATTTAATTCTTTTAAAAATTAAGCAATAAACTTGTCCCTTAATTTTTCACAATTTAAGATTTATTGTTAGACATTGCTTAATATCCAAATGGTGACTCCATTTGATAATTCTATGAGGTATTCTACCAGGAGAAACCTGCAAGGGTTGGTTGATTCCCTTCCTGAACCTGAAAGGGTGTGTAGGAGAAGAATAAATAGATGACTAGCTCCTTGTAGGCTCCTTGAAAGTCTTGGGGAAGAAGCAATCTCTGATATACATTTCTTATTTGTATCTAATAATCCTACAACAAATATGGGTGATGAATATGATCCATGTAATTTTACTAATATTCAAGGTCATCCTTGTCTTATTCCTAACAAAGCTATTGAGAAATTACCTATTTTTTTAGGGAAACAATGTTGTTAGTGCCAAGTCTCACATCAGAAAATTCAGTGTGTGCATCAGTAGATGGTGCAATGCTCATAACTATGAAGACATCAAGATGAAGATTTTGTCTTGTCTTTGGAAGATGATGCCTTATATTGGTTCTTGGAACAAGATAATGATAAATTTAGCACCTTGGCTGAAATTTAGAAAGTCTTCATGGAAAAATGGAGTGAACAGAAGGATGATCGTCATTTATTGGTTGTCCTTAGCACTAGTCAAAAGAAGGAAAATGAAACAATGAAAGAATTCAATAAAAGATTTAATGACTTGGTTAAGAGTCTCCCTCAAACTGTTAAGCCTCCTGATGCATCTATTTTAATTCATTATATGGAAGCCTTTGAGGGTGAAATCATATATCGGTTAAGGGATACAGAACTAACAACTCTAAGGGATGCAAAAAAGTATGCTATCAAGATAGATAAGAATATGCAAGATGCTAGGAAGTCAAATATTCCTGGTTTCTCAAGAGAAACTTCTTCTAGACCCTATGAGGAGAAGAAGAAGAAAGTGGGAAATCAAGAGTTTTCTAATGATGGCATAAAGGAGCTCTATCAATTAAGTAAGCAAATGGAGGTTAATCAGGCTAATCAAATAAATAAAATAGATATTAACAATGCTAATCAGAGGACAACCATGCAAAATAGATTGATAGCCATGGAGAGGGCTCAATATAGTAGACCTCATCATAAGACAAATGATAAGTGGCCAAAGATACCTTCACCTCAAGAGAAAATGCCACCAAATCCTTTTGAGTCTAATAACTTGGTTGATCACCAAGTTATCCCATATTGTAGACTTTGTGGGCAATTTCATGAAGAATCAACTTGCGGAAATTTTCTTCAAATTTGTAATGAGGGGGAACCCTCTAGATCAGAAAATGAACAAGTTAATATGTTTGGTCATGAATATAATGTTGGAATGAATGAATGGATGAAATTGATGGAACATAGTAGGGAGGTAAATTGCATGAATGAAGTTGTGGGCAAAGTGACGGAAAATTTTGGTCTTAAGCCTAGTCCCAAGCAAGTATCAGAAATGGATAGATATAGAGGTTTCACTTATCGAAGAGATGGGACCAAAAATCAAAATAGACCACAAGTAAGTTTTCCTAAGACACCTCTTCCCCCTCCTAAATAAATTGTTCCTACAAATTCGGAATTAAATATTGACTTAGGAGGGTGGTTGAATAATACAAAAATGTTGGTCCCTATGGAAAAATTATGAAGATCCCATATTCTCAAAAGGGGAAATTGCTCAAAGCTATAGAACATCCTACTCAAGGTAATGGTGACAAGACACAGGTTGTATCTTACCAGGATGCACCTATGATTTTTCAAAATTGGGATAAGGGAAATGAAAATAATCAATCGTTTTTTCTTTCTCTACTTATGAATGATTATCTCCTTCACAATTGCATGTTTTATTATGGAGCAAGTTCAAATGTTATGACTAAGAAAGTAATGGAACAATTAAATTTAATGATTTCAAGGCCTTATCATAACATTTGTGCCATGGATAGTAAAACAATTGAAGTGCATGGTTTGATAAAGAGATTACATGTGAATTTGGATGCCTTCCCTGATATTCAAATAGAAATGGACATAGTGGTGATTGATGTGCCTGATGTTTGGGGTATGTTTCTCTCAAGGAAAACAACTGTTGAATTGGGGGGTAGTATACAAATGGATTTAGCTTATGCCACCATTCCTACTTCAGATGGGGCCATGCTTAGATTAAACAGAGAATGGGAAAGAAAATACCATGTTGAAGATCCTAAGAAACCCATAAATGAGTTTGTATATCGTGTGTAGAGAAACGAGGTACTATCTGGCTACCAAAACAGGTCTATCCTTGACCTATTATTTGTCTCTAAGTTCACAATCTCAGAACTGTGTTCTTGTTGTCTTTTAGGAAAAAAATATGTTTAGTAACTTTCTGCTGATAATTTTAGGTGGTTAAGTGTTCTTTGAGGTGCCCTTGCAAGTGTTTTGATAATCCATTGTTAGCACATGAAATATACTCAAAACATATAACACTCCTCATGATCTTTACAAATCTAACAACTTGATCTAAACTCTAAGAATGCATGAAATGAACACAAGTATTTTTGGTCACCTTGGATAACCCGCCCAGGGAAAATCAGTTTGGAATGAAAGTGTATATAAGTGGTGTCTAAAGCATGAGATACAACAAGTAATACAACACAAAGGAACTTGTATACATATCAAGGTCCTCTTGAGTCTTGCCAAAGGATCCAATGAGATATGCGCCCAAGGTTAGTGTACCCTCTCCCTTTGTTGCTTTGTCCACTGAAGTGAAGTGCCCTCCTTCCTCTTTGACCCAATTCAGAAATCCCACCACAAAAATTTTCTCTTGTGTGTTGCCTCTCCACTGAAAAATTCAAATCTGACTTCCTCCTAGTACATATGCTCCTTGCTAGCTCTGTGCCCCCCTCCTATGGTGCGTCCTCCTCCAAGCAAGTGTGATCACCACAAATAGTATGGGCCCTAAGCCTCCATGAGCCCTCCATGAATGGAGGCACCCAAGATCGCCTCTCCCAATGCTTCCATTCCCATCTCCTATCCCTTCTCCAAGCTCCTTTGGTGAACATACAAGTGAGAATGAGCCTCCAAATGCCCTATGCACCCTCTTTATAGAAATCATAAGGAAACCTAGAAATGGATGGATGAGATCATCCCATCCCATTTCTAATCAAAGGTTGAGATATTCCAAAAAGAATCTCAACTCAAAACCCACTTTGGATTAGCTTCCTTATTTATCTTTATATCCCTCAATTCACCCATAAAGTGAATTAATAGTCACTTTTGACTTAAGTGACATATTTCACTTTTGACTTACATCTCCTAAGTCAAAGTGAAATTAGAATCATACAGTAAAGTAATGAGAGTAATAGTCCCCCCCTTTTTGTATAGAGACTCACAAACAGAAGGGGACCACTTTCCAAGTTACCCAAATCTCAACATCGTGAACTAGAGATGAGATGTTATGAGATACCATCTAATTTTATAGCACATGTCAAGTAGAAACTTAAGGATGAACTCTCAAGTTTTTGTAATGTTTGGGATGCCATGGATTATTTTGATGGTATTTGTTAGCACATATATTTGTAAAAGGGTGTTTTTCCCTTATGAAATGCCCCCTTGGTGAAAAAATGCATGAAAGAGGGGGAAAAGAACCCACAAATGCGCTTTATCATAGGTCGGGGCTCCGATCTGATAGTTTGGCGCACTATGCTAAGGGGTGCGTATATCTGAGCCTTCAGATATGCGGCCCACAGTCCATATCAGACCCCCCCTAACCTTCTACCTTTAACGGGGGGGTCTGAGCAGGTGGTTTTATGGCACGCCCCCCCCACTAACGTGTCACCTCTGCAGTAGCTCGGACCCCCCCCCCCTCCGAGATAAACCTCTTACCGCCTCCCGATACCACCACTCACTCCCGCCTACACCTGTCCCCCACTCACATCCATATGCACCTGTCCCTCTCTCACTGTCACATCTCCCTCTTCACTTCCACGTCTCGCTTCCCAACATATGTCTCCCATATCGCCTCCACCTGTGCTGTCGTTGCCACTTCGCCTTGACACCACATCCTCTCCTCCTTCACTCACCTTCCTCCCAGCCTCGTGAATCATCACCTTGCCACGTCACCCCCACGTCGTTCATCTCGCCAGCTCCCCATCGTTAGTGTCCAACAAACTCCAGATGGAAAAGGGCAGGGAGAGTCTGCCACATTTTCCAAGCACCAAGTTGACTCGAGCCCATACGGATATCGATGAAGACAATTAATGAGGGTGAGGAAGGTTAGTGAAACCTCTTATCACCACTTAAATGGAAATCCAGGTCGGATTGTCAGCAAGTCAGTTCTTCAACAGGTTCCTACTGAAACATGATTGCGTTTGACAGAGCTTGCATCTGACAGAGACTGCATGCACAGTCTGCTAGAGAACATGTAGACGTAAAGCCTTTAATGCAATAACTCGAGCAATCCTTTGTTGGTAGTGGCGAATTATTATGAGTATATGTAGGCAGTTTTGAATTTGTCTCCAGTAGGTCATTTTTGGTGGAGTAGAGCTCCCAATTTTGTAATGTTTGTTATGCCAGAGGTGTTCTCTGGTTATGTAATCGATTTGAGACTTTCATGTTAATAGAAGTTAGTTTCTTCTTTCTTTTCATTTCTCTGTAAAGATGTGTTGAAACACTCGGGTATGGATGATCCAGCCAAGGATCGTTATGTTGTTTATAATGTAGGTTTGATTATCAATATCGTGATCAATTTTATTCAGTTCCCTGTGTTATTTTTTCCCTCTTACATTGGATGGCTCAGGCATGGAAGATCCAGTCGAGCTGTCGCAGTTGTAGGATAATGGAGGTTTGATTATTTTGTAGCTGTGACTATGCTTCTTGCATCATATTTTAGTGTCTGAAAATTCAACCCAAGATTTCCCTTGAGTTTGAGTTTTTCCTCTTCGAGCTGCTGGAAGGCCTGATGCCCAGAGCGGTCTCATTCACTCCTCTCACTAAGTCTTGCCTCTGCTCACCATTAAACTCAATTCATTGACTGAAGTTAATGTGGTCCTCACTTCCCTGTACATCGTTGGTTCAGTTTTTTGAGTTAAAGAGATATTTTCTTGGGTCTGTGCCCCTTTGACCTCCTTAAATATTTCATCGTGACATATAAACTGATGGGTACTGGGCTTAAATTCTTTTCAATCGAAGGGAAACTTCCAGTGCTAACATTTCTGGCGCCGTTGTCGGGGAATGAATTCAAGACCTTTCCCTTGGATAGAACGACAATGAGCTTCTGATTCTGAAGGTGCATCAAATATTAGAACCATTGAAGATTGTGTGTGCACCTAGTGACTCCACTATCTCGACTCCACTGTTTTAGTGTGGCTGCCATTTGGATACACCTGAACCCCCCTGAGAGAAAACAACGATCAGATCTGGTCTTTGATGGTGAACAGATACCAAACACACTCAAACTGCATATCATTCACCTGGCGACTACATGGTTAAAGGATTGATTGGCGATTCCACTGGTCTGAAATGGACAAAATTTTGGCTCGAATGTTTGCTCCTTTTAACTTCTCCGTTGTTCCCGATTTTCCCAATGTTGTTCCTGCTGTCGATGAGTGGGTTGATTTTTTTCCCATATTTAAAGAACATAAAGATGACAACCCTGCCCAACATCTYCGTGAGTTTCATGAACYCATGCACCAGTGGGARATRCATCATGAGGAYGTATTATTAAAKATGTTMATGTTCTYATTAGCARGAKATGCTYGYCAATGGTATCACTCCTWACCCCCTGCTAGAATMTCTTCCCTAGGATAATTTCATGCAGCTTTCAATAGCCACTGTCAAAAGTTTTATTCTTCTAAGTTAATTTGTCATAATTGTTGTGAAGAATATAAAGATTGTGTTCAAGGTATGACTATTTCAAATGAAAGTTGTGAGAATGAAAGCTATGAGGATGAAAGTTGTGAGGATGAAAGCTATGAGGATGGAAGATGTGATGATCACATCTTCCATCCTCCCTGGGAGAATTTCATGCAACTTTCAATAGGCACTGTCARAAGTTTTATTCTTCTAAGTTAATTTGTCATAATTGTTGTGAAGAATATAAAGACCGTGTTCAAGGTATGACYGTTTCAAATGAAAGCTGTGAGGATGAAAGCTGTGAGAAGGAAATATGTGAGGATGAAGGCTGCGAGGAGGAAGAAGATTCCCTGGCTGAGTTGGTGCGGCTGGCAAAATCACTTTCTGCAAGGATAGATAAATTGAAGGCAGATCGTGTTCATTGCTCTTTTGAAGAAAGCACAGAGGATTTTCTAGTCCTAGGAGCAGATGTTCTGGGAAACCATGCTCATGATGGTGAGGTTGAGGATTGCATATCCATAGAGGTAGCATATTCTTCCCTTGATGCACCTGCTGTCTCATATTTAAATGAAGATATAGTCGTGTATTCAGATGAAGAGCAGCAGATCCCTGCATCATATTTTGATGACTCGGGGAGCAACCAACCTGTGTATGACAGCTATGAATTAGATTCTGAGATGGATATGAAGGATTTACAAGAACATGCAACAGATCCTGTAAGTGAGCAACCATCGCCTCAGATCAGTCAGCCTGCATCAACCTTTCACCCACCAGTGCTTGCCAGAGACATTCAACCAGGTGTGAGCAACTGTAAGACAAAGCAGGCTTTCTATTACAATTTTTCTGGACTTTGCCACTTATTTTATGACCCTGGAGGGGAATATGTGGAGTTGCATTTACTTCTTGTTTTGGAGCCTCCCAAATTTATCCTGACATCAACATTAGGAGGAGAGTTGAAAGATGTGATCATTCTGCTGTCACGGTTGCATCATCTGCTATCGATCACTAACATAGTAAAATAACTTCTAGTTAGGAAGTTACTTGAATGGCTATGGTGGAAGTTTGCTTTCACCTAGAACTATGTAAAAAATCATTAGTCTAGGAGTGTACATAAATAATCTCTTTCCGGAGTAGGTGTTTTTCCTTTCATTTTCAGAATAGTATGCTTTTCGGCTTGTATTACTCAGTAGGATGTTTTTCAAGCATGAATCCATAGCCCAACACTAAGGCACTGAAGCTGCGAAAGGAGTTCTTAGAGCCTCGAAGGGATGACTCTATCCCCCATGGAGCCTAATGTTAGAACATATATTTGTAAAATATTGTTTTTCCCTTAGGAAATGGCACCTTGGTGAAAAATTGCATGAAAGAGTGGGCACAAAACCCACAAATGTGTTTTATCCTAGGTTGGGGCTCCGATCTGGTAGTTTGGCGCACTATGCTAAGGGGCGCGTAGATCTGCGTGATCAGATTTGTGGCCCATAGTCTATATTGGACCACCCCTGAACTCTGCCTTTAAAGAGGGGGTCCGAGAAGGTGGTTTTCTGGCACATCTCCCCCCACTAACGTGTCACCTATGCAGTAACTCAGATCCCCCCCTCCGAGCTAAACATCTTAACGCCTCTTGATACCACCACTCACTCCCTCCTACACCTGTCCCCCGCTCACATCCCCGTGCATATGTCCCTCTCTCACTGCCACATCTCCCTCTTCACTTCCGCCTCTCACTTCCCGACATCTCTCTCCCATATCGCCTCCACCTGTGATATTGTCCCCACTTCGCCCTGAGACCACATCCTCTCCTCCACTCACCTTCCTCCTAGCTTCATGCATCATCCCCTTGCCATATCACCCCTGCACCGTTCATCTTGCCAGCTCCCTATCGTTAATGTCCAACAAACTCCAAATGGCAAAGGGCAGGGAGAGGCTGCCACATTTTCCAAGCGTCGAGTTGACTCGAGCCCATTCAGATCTCGATGAAGATAGTTAATGAGGGTGAGGAAGGTTGGTGAAACCTCTTCTCACCACTTAAATGGAAAGCCAGGCCAGACTGTCAGCAAGTTAGTTCTTCAGCAGGTTCCTACTGAAACACGATTGCGTTTGACARAGCTTGCATATGACAGAGACTACATGYACAGTCTACTAGAGAACATGCAKAYGTAAAGCCTTTAATGCAATAACTCGAGCAAGCCTCTRTTGGTGGTGGTGAATTATTCTGAGTATATGTAGGCAGTTTTGAGTTTGTCTCTGGGAGGTCATTTTTGGTGGTCCAGAGCTCCCAATTTTGTAATGTTTGTTATGCCAGAGTTGTTCTCTGGTTATGTGATCGATTTGGGAATTTCATGTTAATAGAAGTCAATTTCCCGTTTCTTTTCATTTTTCTATAAAGCTGTGTTGAAACACTTGGGTATGGATGATCCAACCAAGGATTGTTATGTTGTTATAATGTAGGTTTGATTATAGCAATATTGTGATCATTTTTATTCAGTTCCCTGTGTTATCTTTTACCTCTTACATTGGATGGCTTGAGCATGGAAGATCCAGTCAAGCTGTCGCAGTTGCAAGATAATGGAGGTTTGATTATTTTGTAGTTGTTATTATGCTTTTTGCATCATATTTCAATGTCTAAAACTTCAACCCAAGATTGTCCTTGACTTTGAGTTTTTCCTCTCCGAGTTGTTGGAAGGCTTGATGCCCAGAGCGGTCTCATTCAATCCTCTCACTAAGTATTCCCTTTACTCACCATTAAACTCAATTCCCTGACTGAAGTTAATGTGGCCCTCACTTCCCTGTGCATCGTTGGTTCAGTGTTTTAAGTTAAAGCGATATTATCTTGGGTTTGTGCCCCTTTGACCTCCTTAAATATTTCATCGTGACATATAAACTGATGGGTACTGGGCTTACCTTCTCTGCAATCGGAGGGTGACTTCGAGTGMTAGCAATATTTTTCTTGAAGAATCTCCAAGTGAAAGGGATATTGATGTGACTCCTTCAGAATYTGGAACGGAGTTGCATTTATCATTTGGGACTGCATCATCAACATCAGTTCACCAACATTCAGATGAATTGGTCATATATCAGGAAGATTTAGATAGGATTTTTGGGTCATGTATTCCATATGTCTTAKAAATTGGGGAAACTTATTTTTACGAAGATTATGTTTTCAACAAACAAGACGAGMATAAAAATAAAAAAAAAGAAAAAAAGAAAAAGTGGAACAAACCTTGTAGAGTATTGTAGGGATAATAAGGAAGTGATCGATGATAATAATAGTCAACATATCATCCTGATGGAAAAWTATTCCAAGCCTTTCAAATAAGAGTTAAAGTCGACAGACTTTAAATCTTTTCACTTGACACCAATGCAACTTCATCAGAAAGGGTTTAAGGAAGATTCTATCAAGTGGTTGAGAACTAAGAAAAATGGTTCACATCAGAACATCCGAAAAGAAGGTAAAGTGTATAAATCTTCTAACAACCCATCTCAGACAATTGTATGACATAAAGTTAGATATGCCAGTGAAAAGGATCCACCTTGAAATGATTTTCAAACACAACCATTTGGTGTCCAAATAGGCACCCTCTGTGACGTATCTCTAACTTTTCTGCTTTTGATTCTTTCAATTTTGTCATTATTTCATTTATGTATATAGTTCATTGAATAGTCATTTCATTTATTTGATTATTGTCAATATCATATCATTTATTTGATTATTATTTATTATTTTCATGCGTACTTATGTTGGTTATTGGTGAGAACTTTGTTTTGTAGATTCTGAGGTTCTTGCAAGCTCTCCTTCCCGAATACCGAGCACACGTCCCCATGTGGAGCCATATGTTGACCACCTATTTCAACTAGGTTTCAACGTCATGTACCATAAAAATATATGACCTCGCGCCATGACAAATTTGAAGAATTATTGATTAGCAAGGAAATTTTGCCCCCCCCGACACTTCTTTTTGTGTACATGGAATGTCTGCTCCTCTACGTGGGATAATTTTGTAATATGTTAACATGGGTCAAGTTTTATTTAGTTTCCTAGGACTTTATCATTAGGGAAGTCCTTTCATCCAGTGTTTTTTTTCCTCGAGGAATTAATCTTTCTTTTCAACGATTTTAATTACTCTTGAGTTTT
>JASDQU010208183.1:28169-39653 GCA_032191745.1 Picea mariana | reverse complement strand
TACAAGATCGTCATTCAATCCGGAATGCATAAAGTAGTAGCCAGGCCACAATTGCTTCCATATTATGACATGGTCCGATGGGCGTTAGACCATGTGGACATACTGACCAGAACCATCATGAACGAGCAGAAAGTCACCATCGGGACTTTCATGCCTGAACATCTGCAAGCCATGTATAAGCTGCCTACAACGTCCGACTATACATATGGCACCGAATTCTTGGACGAGTTCAAGCAGAAGGAAAGCGTACAGTATGATAAAACCATGTCCAGTTTAATAAAATATTGGGTTTCGCACGCCGCGAAGTTCAGAGCTGATAGCCACGACATATATTCAATAGCTTCCTTAGAGCCACAGTACAAGTATGTAGCCATGATGACATGCATGTTATACGGGAGAGAGGACACCTCACATTTTTTTCTTCCGTGGGTGCCTCTAATGTTTCGGGTCACCGAAGGCAGTTCCTTCGACTGGGCAAAAATGTTGTCTGATAGCTTGACCAGTCGGGTCACAGAGTATCGGGCGCAGAAAGAGAATGGAAAGGCGTCTTCATTTTTCATGTCTGCATACATTATGGACGCCGTGTGTTTTTTGACACCATTTCCTTTAATGAGATGGAGTTGGACTCCAGCAGAAGACGAGCCCATACACGTTTATCATGCAAAATTATGGGAAAACAAAGCGACAGATTTCATATATGAAATCTTCAACTGGGTGATGGTGCCTCTACACGTCACTATTTTCGGTCACCCACCACCCAGGATCTCAGACAATATAGTGACAAATCTGAGCAATATAGTAGACGGTATGTAGAGGCAGAATTTTCATACCTCAGAGTTTTCGGGGCTTCTGTTCCCCCGCATGCATTGCCATTTTTCATTCCCGACAAGTTGGCTTGTCATGAGGTTGCCAGACAAACAGTAATTTGTGGTATAAGCAAGGAGATTAAGGGATACTCAAAAAAGGTATGACCACCTTTTCCTGTTCATTTAAATTCTTATTATTTATTAGATTTCGGGCATGCTAAAGCTGAGGCAGTAGCCCTGGAAGACCTAAATTTGGTCCTCATTGAATACAAGAAGCACGATCCTCAAAGGGTCATGAGCAATCATTTGGCCAGTTGCGGGCTCAAGAGATTTGAGCACGAGAATTCACTCTCGGATGACATTTTCCAAGGTGCAAGGTCCTATGCCAAGATTCTAGCTTGGATACAAACCTTGGCACCAGAAGAAAGAGCCAATGTTTTGAAGTTCCAGGAACATCGATGCAGTTGTCTTCCCATAGTGTTGCGGGGTGAGAGTCCGAGTACGGTGGAGGTGAAACAGAGAGATGCCGAAGGCTTTAAGGATGCGACTCCCGATCAAGAAAAACACCAGGATGAGGGAGAGAAAACTAAGAGTTCAAAAGCAGAGATAAAGACTCCTGACTCGTCGAAGAAGCAGAGTCCGGTTACTACTCTGGAAAAATCAGCGAAGTAGATCGGAGAACCTATGACATCAATTACCCCCTTGCAGTCGACGCAGGGAAATATTGATGCAGGATGGATCTTCAATGAAGAGTTGAGGCCTATAAGGGTATAAGAACTCCCTCTGAATGAGTTTTTCTTCGATAAGAAGAGAAAGGTAGTGGTAAAGAGGGAATTCTATCAGGAAGGAGAGTCAACGACAAAGAAATACAAAGTCATAACTGATGGGAAGGACTAGAAGAATGAACAATTCGCGACTGAAATAGCAGGGACATTAGGAGCAAATTCCTCAGTGAACCAATTCTCAGTCAGGCTTTTGAAAAACCAGCTTAAACGAAAAAATCGCCTCATCAAGCCCCTTGAAGCTAGACTAGCCACAATGACAGAAACTGCCAAAGACTAGGCGAGCGTAGGAATAGAGCAGGCCAGGTTGGCCGATAAAAACAAGATAGAGCTACTCAAGACTAAGCTCGAGCAAGCATAGCTGGTGGTATGAGATGGTCAGATTCAAGCGATATAGCAAAGAGATTTGATCCAACAGCTACAGGCTAGGGTGGAAATCGTCGAAAGCAAAGTGATAGATGTCGGGATGTTTCAGTCCCAGGGGATGGAGATTCGGGGCAGAGTCTCTGCGGCCCAACGAAATTTACTCGGCAAGGTAGGGGAGATTCGAGACAATTGCTTGCTGGTTAATCAAGTTTTGGAGAACTGATCTGCCAGAGAAAGGGAAGCTGGAGCAGCACAGGTCGCCTTCCAAGAGGCTGTGATAGAAAAAAACAAGAGGGGTGTGGGAAGTACTCCCAGGTTCACCATTTCGGAGCAGACCAGAGGAAAAATTCTATTAAAATAATGGGAGCACAACATCGCGAAAGGCAAGCTGCAAGCCAAAAGGGTAACGAATTCCTTAGAAAAGGCCTTTAGTTCTATAGATGGCGATCTACTAGGAATTGATAGCGGAGGTAATGCCGAGGTGTTGATGCAAATGAATATGGCAAAAATCTCGCTTGATCTAAAGGAAAAAGAGGAAAGAGATTCAGCTGAGATCTCCCAAGTGACTATGGCAGACATAGTCCAAATAGACAAATGCATGATTAGACCAAGCGCACAATTATGCGCTATCGACATCATAGACAGAAAGATGGAAGACAGGCTGTCGTAGTTAGCCCGAGAATGTTACTTTTTTGAAGCCAGCTGTCAAGCAGAACTGTCGAGGCTGATATCTCAGCTGGTTGAAAGATGTGTCGCCTATACCGAGAATGCATGAGGACAAACGTCTGGCACTAAGTGAAGACAAAGAAGAAGAAATGGAGCGATTTCTCTCCTCCCTATCATAACCGAAATTTTGTAACGATTGAGATTCTATCTTATTTGTAAAACTGTATAAATATACCACAGAAAGAAAATAAAAGGGCTGGACCTTTTTGTGTCAATTGTAACAAAGTTTTTACATTTTGAGAGTTAATACAAAGCAAATCTGAAGATTCTCAATTCCATCATGACTGTGTTATGAGTTTGTTTTCTTGTATCTCATATTTTCGTTTCATTTCATATTCATAACTGGTGAATTCTTCGTTATAATTTAGTACGACCACTACTATAGCGAATGAATTTTGGTTTTCTGTAATTGTAAAGAGGGAATTCTATGAGGAAGGAGAGTCAATGACAAAGAAATACAAAGTCATAACTGATGGGAAGGACAAGAAGAATGAACAATTTGCGACTGAAATAGCAGGGACATTAGGAGCATATGCCTCGGTGAACCAATTCTCAGTCGGGCTTTTGAAAAACCAGCTTAAATGAAAAAATCGCCTCATCAAGACCCTTAAAGCCAAACTAGCCACAGTGACAGAAACTACCAAATACCAGGTGAGCATAGGAATAGAGCAGGCCAGGTTGGCCTATAAAAATGAGATAGAGATACTCAAGACTAAGCTCAAGCAAGCACAGCTGGTGGTCCGAGATGGTCAAATGCAAGTGAGCCAACAAACAGATTTGATCTAATAGCTGCAGGCTAGGGTGGAAATCACCGAAAGCAAAGTGACAGATATCAGGATGTTTCAGTCCCATGTGATGGAGATTCGGGGTAGAGTCTCTGCGGCCCAACGAAATTTACTCGGCAAGGTAGGGGAGATTCAGGACAATTGCTCACTGGTTAATCAAGTTTTGGAGAACTTATCTGCCAGATAAAGGGAAGATGGAGCAGCACGGGTTTCCTTCCAAGAGGCTGTGATAGCCACAAACAAGAGGGGTGCGAGAAGTACTCCCAGGTTCACCATTTCGGAGCAGACCAGAGGAAAAATTATATTAAAAGAATGGGAGCACAACATCACAGAAGGCAAGCTGCAAGCCAAAAGGGTAACGAATTCCTTAAAAGAGGCTTTTAGTTCTATAGATGGTGATTTGCTAGGCATTGATAGTGGAGGTAATGCCGAGGTGTTGATGCAAATGAATATTGCAAAAATCTTGCTTGATCTGAAGGAAAAAGAGGAAAGAGATTCGGCCGAGATTTCCCAAGTGATTATGGCGGACATAGTCTAAATAGACAAATGCATGATTAGACCAAGCACACAATTATGCGCTATCGACATCATAGACAGACAGATGGAAGACAGGCTGCCGCAGTTAGCTCAAGAATGTTACTTTTTTGAAGCCAGCTGTCAAGCAGAACCGTCGAGGCTGATATCTCAGCTGGTTGAAAGATGTGTCGCCTGTACCGAGCACGCGTGAGGACAAACGTTTGGCACCAAGTGAAGACAGAGAAGAAAAAATGGAGTGATTTCTCTCCTCCCTATCATAACCGAAATTTTGTAACTATTGAGATTCTATCTTATTTGTAAAACTGTATAAATATACCACAGAAAGAAAAGAAAATGGTTGGGCCTTTTTGTGTCGATTGTAACAGAGTTTTTACATTTTGAGAGTTAATACAAAGAAAATATGAAGATTCTCAATTCCGTCACGACTGTGTTATGAGTTTGTTTTCTTATATCTCATATTTTCGTTTCATTTCATATTCATAACTGGTGAATGCTTCGTTATAATTTAGTACGACCACTACTATAGCGAATGAATTTTGGTTTTCTGTAATTGTTTACTGTTTTTCCTCTGTACCAGCTATCAGCAGGTGTAAGACCAGTCAACACTTTCAGAGTTCTATATATATTTTATGCTACATTGGGTTATTTCCTTACATTTTCCCTCTCCTGTTTATACGTAAGATTCTCCCTTGATAGGAGCCTTACACCATAGACAGCTAAATGTTTTTCTCCCACCTCATACATTTTATTAAGATATAACTCAGTTACGGGCAAGAGCCTTTGATTTGCACCCCGTTTTATTTCCGAAAATTGTCAATTCTCTTTTATACGACCAAATTGAGACAACACTTAATTTCTCTGTGAAGTTTTTCTTATTTTACTGTTCCTCCATGACTGTCCCTGTAACAACACAACCTAATATCGAACCCGGATTATCAAATCAAATGCACATTGCCTTAAACCTTTTCGACACTATTCTTAAAACAACTACTAACCAGGTTGAACTCGAACGTTCATGGGCAACGATTGAACAGGATATAACCATCCAGGAACAGTTGGAAGCTAGACAACGCCAACGTATAAATCTTCCTTAGTTTCCTTTGCTAAAGGTTGACGTTTCTCTCTTCTCCACCCTTTACACACTTTCGGATGCCTAGACACTGTACTTCTAAGCCTTAAGTACAGACTCCAGAACAACATCTTTCTGGCTCCGTTGCCGGGGACCGAAGTCATGAAATCTTTTTCCCTGGGAAAATGACATTTGTTTTTCGTTGAAAGTGTTACCCTTTGATAGTGAACAAAGAGTACACACCTTTTAAGGCTTCCAATCTTTCACTTGGTGACTCCACAAATAATAAACTGGCATCCTTTCGAAGGAATACCAGACAAAACCCGGATGGTAAGCAGATTACGCCCGTTACCGATCCTGAGAAGATTCTAAAGGTGAGAGGCTCTCTTAAGCCAAACGCTGCAGTTTACAAACTTAAAACCCCACAACTAAAGACTAAGAGTTCTTCTGAACCCTCAACTTCACTCAGTCCTCTCTTTGATACTAAAGTTTTAATGCCAAATTGCTCCGAAGTTAGGAGTGAGATTCATCCGACAATCCCCTTAGTACACAAAGGAAAGGGCCCTTTTGAAAGTTCGTCGGCAGTTGACATACCATATTTCCTTCAGTTAAATTTCCCGACCTCACCAAATTCTGAAGAGTGTGTTACACATTCGGTTTCCACACCCGTCGGTTCTCCTGATTTCGTCTCTTGCAAATCCGAGGAACCGAGTCCTCGCATTCCTTATCTTTCCTCGTTGGATTTTCCTCTTCGCGAAGAAAATAAAGATTCACTTTTAATTTTCTGAAACCCCCTTTACAACTCTCCACAAATAATTATGGCAGTCGTCGGAGGAGGAGGTGGAGGGTTTATAGGAGGAGGTGGAGGGTTTATCGGAGGAGGAGGGGGAGGAGCCCGTCTAGGAGGAGATGGAGGCCAAGGGCCTGCCCCCCCTCCCAGAGTGTTTGCAAAAGTTGCAGCCAGATATGCTCCCTTAGTATTGCCCATACCTCTACACGACCTTCCCAAAAATTACATAAAAAATTTACTAAAATTCACCGGGGAAGGGGATCTGACCGCGCTGAACATATTAATTTCTTTGATCAATTCACAGATATTCTAGGTATTGAACATGAGGACGTATATTTGAGACTTCTTGTCCAAACCTTTGAAGGCCAGGTCTGAACTTGGTTTTGGAGCCTACCTGCAGCATCTATCTTACCTTATGACGCTCTGGAAGATGCTTTCCTTAGACAATGGGGCGAGAGAAAAGACCATCGATATTATTTAACCGAATTTGGGTCTTTAAGAAAAAATAATTCAGAAACAATCATGGAATTTATCCAAAGATTCAACAAACTGTATAACAAAATCCCAACCGAGGTTAAACCGTCCCAACCCATGGCTAAAGTAACTTTCATCGGAGCTTTCAAACCGGATTTTGCACTCCTTTTGCGAGAAAGAAGGGGAGCCACCCTAAACTGAATGCAGGACGATGCGGTAGAAATAGAGTCTAATATGATGGCTTCGGGTAAGCTTAAAGCTAAATTAGAAATGGGAAACCGAGAAACTAAACGCTTTAGAGAGAAAGCTAGTCTGTCAGGGTCTAATAGATCCACAGATGATAGGGTAGAAGATATGGCCAGAGTAATTAAAGAAATGTCAAATAAAATATCCAGAATGGAGCTCGAACAGGCCAAGGATGATTCTTTCCCCAAAAATGATTTCAAGAGGAACCCCAACCCCCCGAACCAGCAAAGACAAATAAAAAACGAAGATCAAAAAATACAAGCTCCCTTAAAGAACGAAAATTTTATAGGAGCGAACGATTTTCAAGAATTCGGAGATTCGGATAATGATGTCACGAACTTCGGTGATGACTGAACACAACCATATCTAACTCGAGAAGATTATGAAAAATCTCTAAACATGCAACAACCGTCGAATAAGGGTGAAGTAAGTGATCATACTGACCTTTGTGAATCTCAATAAGAAACTGAGATGATAATGGCTGAGATCCAACCCAAGTATAACTTAAGATCTAAGAGTAAGCCCACCTCAAATACTCAAACCAAGAAAATACTCCAAAGAGGTCAAGCTTATGAGCCTACTCCGGAAGAGACCTTATTACCCAACATCAAAGTGAAAGTGTTAAGCACACAAGAGTCCAAAGTGGAAAAAGTTAAACCCAAGCACAAGGAACCGGAACAGTAAATAAAATTACGCCTTCAATCAAGACCATGAGTAATAAAGCAGTCCAGACGAATAAGTCAGAAAGGAAGGATTCAGAAGTCTCAACCAAAGAAATAGACAAGGTGAGCAGAGCTTTCAGTTTTGAAAACGAGATAAATAAAATTAAGATACCAATCCCTTTGGTAGAATTAGCAAAAAACCCCGTTTATTAGAAGCAGATTACCAAAGCAATGGGTGTCTCTGAGCTATAAAGATAGTCTGATGTTTTAAACCTGGAAGATGACAAACCTAACATCACTTTTGGTCCCCATTTTGAAGGGGCCAAAGACACCATTGCTCCCTTTTATATCACTTTAAATGTGTATGATCAATTGCTACATAATTGCATGTTAGACTCCGGAGCTTCCCATAACGTTATGCCTAAGATTATTATGGACAAATTGGGTCTCTAGATCACTAGACCTTATGGATATCTTTACTCTTTTGACTCAAGAAGGGTTAAGTGCACGGGGATGATAAAATATTTGGTAGTTACCCTGGCGCAGGTCCCGGTTAAGAGTATCCTGATGGATGTGGTTATTGTAGATATTCCCCCTAAGTATGGCTTACTGTTGTTTAGTTCATGGGGAGCCAAGCTGGGGGGTTCCCTTCAATTGGATATGACTTTCACTACAATTCCCGTGTTTAGAGGTCAATTTACTCGGTTGTACAGAGAAACGAGATTAGCATATACAGTGATCGACCCTCAATACCCAAACAATTTCCCTATTTACATTGCGGACCAAGATCTGGGAAATTGCATCTTGTCTTTTGATGATGGTTTAGATGGTTGTCCAGAGGAAAATGATATAGAGCAGGAAGAGTCAAGTTACATGACAGAGGATCTGTGTAGCACCGGTGTCTGGAAAATGTATTTTGACGATGCCTCATATTCTGAAGGGGCCGATGCAGGAATGCTTTTAGTGGCTCTCGAAGGTAAGTTTGTTGTTCCTTTTTCCTACCAATTGTAGTGGAATATAGATTATACTAACAACGTATGTGAGTACGAAGTGATGGTCTTAGGATTAGAAGCTACTAAAAAGCTAAAAATAAATAACTTAGAGGTATATGGAGATGTAGAGTTAATAGTCAAACAAATAAACCGATAGTACCAAGCCAAGCATCCTAGATTAAGATCATACAGAAATTGTGCCTGGGATCTCATGGAAAACTTTTTCTTGTTCGTAAATATACACTTTATCCCTCGCATAGAGAATTTACATTCTGATGCAATGGCTAAAGCAACTTCAACCTTCTCTCCTCCCACGACTTTCAAATTGAAGTATCACATTGAAATCAGACACAGACCATCTATACCAGACAATATCCAACACTGGCAGGTCTTTGAGGATGACGAACAAATTAAGAAGTTTCTTGAAGCAGTGGGTGAATTCTATGAAACTCATGCAGACCAAGAAAATCAAAATGACCTGATATGGATCATGCAAGAAGGGGAAGATCCTAAAGCATTTTGAGAAAAAATTGCGGATCATCGTATGCTGGTCCTTAAAAACAACCAGATTCCAAAAGGATTGATTCCTTTAGAAATACTTTTTGATCAGAATGACGTACCTGTAAAATCCACTTTACAACCCCAACCAGAAGAAGTGGAGGACTGTGATATAGGAACTGAAGAAGAATCCAGGGTGGTAAAAATATCCAAGTTCCTCCCTCCCGAAATGAAAATTAAGTATAAAGACCTACTCAGACAGTATAAGGATGTTTTCACCTAGTCTTATGATGAGTTAAGAACATATGACACTTCCGTAATTGATCACAAGATACCTTTGAAGCCTGGGGTCAAACCATTTAGGCAAAATCTTAGACAAATCAACCCCCTTTTGTTACCCGTGATCGAAAAAGAAGTTAAGAAGCTTTTAGACGCGAAAATAATAGTACCTTTGAGATATTCAGACTGGGTAGCAAACCTGGTCCCGGTTAGGAAAAAGAGTGGGGAAATCAGACTGTGTGTGGATTTCCGAAACTTAAATAATTCGTCTCTCAAGGACAACTATCCGCTGCCCAAAATGGACCACGTGTTAGAAAAGGTAGTTGGAGCCAACTAAATGTCTATGATCGATGGGTTCTCTGGTTATAATAAAATCGCCATGAATGAGCAAGACAAAGAAAGAACTGCTTTCACCACACCATGGGGTACGTTCATGTATGAAAAAATGCCTTTTGGTTTGATGAATGTAGGGGCCACTTTCTAGCGTGCTATGGACATCACTTTCATAGAGAAAGGGATAAATTCGTAGTCATTTACCTCGACGATTTGACGGTTTTCTCTAAAACCGATGAAGAACACTTGATGCATCTCAAACAGACTTTCGAAAAATGCCGCAGGTTTGGTTTATCTTTAAACCCAAAGAAATCACATTTCGCCATGAGGGAAGGTAAGCTTTTGGGTCATATCGTATCTAGGGATGGAATCAGGATTGATCCTAAGAGGATTGAAGCAATATATACTATAAATATTCCTAGAAATGTAAAAGAGATTCAATCTTTCTTAGGAAGAATAATTTTTTTATGAAGGTTTATCTCGAATTTCGCTGAGATTGTAAAATTGATCATAGGTATGTTGAAGAAGGACAACGAAGTAAAATGGACAACTGAGGCCAAATCATCATTCACACATATTAAGAAAGTTATAAGCGAGGCACCTATGTTAGCGAGCCCTGACTATCTAAAAGATTTTCTTATCTTCTCATTTGCCTCCGAACACACTATCGCTGCGGTGCTCCTACAAAGGAACGAAGAAGGATTTGAACAACCGATCGCCTTTTTTAGCAAGAGCCTTAGAGACACAGAACCGAAGTATGATATAATAGAAAAACAGGTGTATGCCATGGTAAAAGCATTAAAGGCATTACGTATGTAATATACTCAAAGATAATTGCGTACGTGCCTACCAGGACTGTGAAAGATATATTGGTACAGCCAAATAACGATGGAAAAAGAAGGCGATGGCTCGCCAAAATCCAAGAATTTGATCAGGAAGTCAAACTGACCAAATTGATAAAAGGGCAAGGCCTGGCCAAACTCTTAGCTGAGTTGAATTTTAGAGCCCTAGATATAAATTGCCTGCAGGAAGGCGACGAAGATATGAACCTAAACGAGTTGAATGAGGAAACAGGTCCAAACAAGATCGAAGAGAAGTTCATATCATCAGGCTGGTATAGAGACATAGTGTCGTACCTGCTAACTCTAAAATGCCCAAATGAGCTATCACCATCTAAATCTAGGACTTTAAAACTCCATGCAGTTAAATATTGTATGGCCAAAGGTCAGCTATATTGGAAAGATCCACTCGATTTTCTGCTAGTCTGTTTAGTCGAATCAGAAACTCAACGGGTTATAGATGAATTTCATAAGGGAATCTGTGGGGGGCATCACACTTGGAGAGCTACAACTTACAAGATTCTGAGGGCTGGGTACTATTGGCCAAAACTTTTCTCGGACGTTAATGCCAAAGTGCGTGCCTACAACCCTTGTCAACTATTTACAGGTAAACAGAAGCTCTCGGCACTGCCTTTAGTTCCAGTCAAATCTGAAGCCCCGTTTCAGCAATGGGGTCTAGACTTCATAGGCGAGATTAATCCCCATTCCAGTGCTCAACACAAGTGGATCCTAACCGCAATAAATTATTTTACTAAATGGGTGGAAGCCATCCCGACCAAAAGGGCAACAAACTTGGTGGTAATCAATTTCTTAGAAGACAACATTTTGTCAAGATTTGGTTGCCCCCGAAAGATAGTTACTGACAATGCCCAAGCTTTTAAATCTATGGCTATGATTAGTTTCTGTCAGAAGTATAACATCATTCTCGACCATTCCACAACATACTACCCCTAGGGAAATAGATTGGCCGAATCATCTAACAAGAGCTTGGTAAATATAATCAAGAAAGTATTGGATGAAAATAAAAGGTCTTGGCATGTGCACTTAAAATACGCATTGTGGGAAAATCGCATAAGAACAAAAAGGTCAATCGGAATCTCACCTTTTCAGATGGTATATGAGACCGATGTTGTGCTACCTATAAACCTAGCGCTCCAAGTGATGAAGTTATGGCAAGATCAAAATGAAGAACCCAATCATGTCACCAGAAGGATAAATCAACTGATCGAGGTTCAACAACATAGAGTCAAAGTAGATGAAAAGATGCAGAATTACCAAGATAACATGAAGGCATTATTCA
>JASDQU010208179.1:0-12577 GCA_032191745.1 Picea mariana | reverse complement strand
AGTGAGATTGAGAGTATGATTCAAGAAATGTTAGAGTCCAAAATCATTCAACCTAGCCAAAGTGATGTCCCTTCATCAGTGGCGATGTTTACAAAAAATGATGGTTCATGACACATGTGTCCAGATTATAGACATGCCAACAAAATGATCATTAAAGATAAGTTCCCTATTCCTATCATTGATGAATTATTAGATGAATTGCATGGATAAATTTTCCTTACTAAGTTGGATCTCCATTCGAGATATCATCAAATCAGAATGAGGCAAGGAGACATTCCCAAAGCAGCCTTTAGAACACATGAAGGTCATTATGAATTTTTGGCTATGACATTTTGGATTACTAATGCACCTTCAACATTTCAAAGCTTGATGAATTCTATTATCAAACCCTTCCTTAGAAAATGTGTGCTATTATTTTTTGATGACATACTAATCTATATCAAATCTTGGGAAGAGCATGTACAACGTATTGATAGGGTCTTAAAATTATTGGAAGAACAACAAATATATGCAAATCCTTCCAAGTTTTCCTTTGGGGTTCATTAAGTGGAATATTTGTGTCATATTGTATCTCATGAAGGTGTCAAAGTGGACCCTAACAAAATTAAATTTATGATGGAATGGCCAATCCCCAAAACCTTGAAGAAACTTAGAGGATTATTAGGATTGATAGACTATTACTGCAAGTTTGCCAAGAATTATGGTCAAATAGAAACATCTCTAACATCATTATTAAAGAAAGAAGCATTTTCTTCAACTCAAGAAGCAACCAAAGATTTTGAAAAAATTAAGGAGGATATGTGTATGACTCCTATCCTAGCCACACCTGAATTCACAAAAACCTTTATTGTGAAGTGTGATGCTTTAGGCCATGACATTAGTTCAGTTTTAATGCAAGAAGGAATGCCACTTTCCTTTGAAAGCAACCAACTTAAAGGAAAGAACTTACTCAAACCCATTTATGAAAAATGAATGTTTTCCATACTACACATAGTTAAGAAATGACACCCTTACCTAATAGGAAGACACTTCAAAGTAAAAATAGATCATGATAGTTTGAAGTACTTATTGGAGAAACAATTATCTTCAAAAGAGAAACAAAAATGGGTTACAAAGATAGGTTATGAATTTGAAATTATCTACAAAAAAGGAAAATGTAATATGGTGGTAGATGCACTTTCAAGGAAGGAAGAAGAAACTGAGGGTTTACTATGTGTTATTTCTATTCCACAACCTAATTGGGTGGATGAAGAAAGAATAGAATGGAAGCAAGATTATAAGGTATGCAATATCATTCAACAACTACAAGAGGACCCAAGTGCATTAGATAAATTTGTGTGGAAGAATGATTTTTTGTGGTATGAAGATCACCTATATATATGTATGTAATAATTTCCAACTCAAACATAAGGTCCTTTTGGAATTTCACACTTCTCCTAGAGGAGCACATTCAGGGTTCTTAAAAACTTACCACATGATCAAGAAGGATTTTTTCTGGGCATGTCTTAAAACTAATGTTCAAAATTTTGTGGTTGAATGTGTGGTCTTCCAGCATAATAAGGGAGAGACAATCAAGACCCCAAGTCTCCTACAACCATTAGCTATACCAAGTCAACATTGGGAAGAGGTTTCAATGGGTTTTGTTACATTTTCACCCAAATATAAAGGAAAGAGTGTAATAATGGTAGTAGTGGATCAACTGACAAATTATACCCATTTTTTCTCTCTTTCTCATCCTTTTAAATCAAGGACAATACCGAAAACATTCATGGAAACAATTCAAAAGCTACATGAAATCCCCAAGATTATTGTAAGAGACAATTTTTCAAAGGCCAACACAACCAATACCTAGGTGCCACGTGGCACCACCTCATTCGTCAAATTCTGATGCCACGTGTCAAGCACTTATTGGCGTAGCTCTCTGCCACCTGTCTGCCCTGTCAGCTTACTCGCCAAGTCACCATTTTCCACGTGCCTTCGTACGGGAGTGCCACGTTTCACCACTGCACGGGTGACATGTGTCACTCCCTGATTGGTCCCCTGTACCTGCCCACGTTAGCGTTCATACACCCAGTCATCCTACCACGTGTCACCTCTAGAAGCTGCCAACTATGCCTGCCACGTCAACTGTATAACATGTACAATCAGCTGCCACATGGCACTGTACGGACTATACAGACTATACAGTCAGCTACCACGTGGCACTGTACAGACTGTACAATCAGCTGCCATATGGCACATTACAGACTGTACGGACTGTAAAGTCATCATTTTTTTGCCTGTTTGGAAAAATGAATAGATCGCCATAACTTGAGCAAATGACGTTCATTTGATATCTTTTAAGTTGTGTTGGGTTCGTATCGACGAGGCCTATGCACACGCCCATTTTGAATCCATTATGAGAACTTTTATTTTTAGGCCTTTATGAGCCCTATCAAGCTCTTGGATCTGATTCTGGATCACACCTCCCCACTAAAGGACCTTTTGGTCCCCAAAAGGTTATTGACCAGTCATCAAGATCGGGATAGGCCACCCGACTTGATCTCTRTTTCTGAACTCTGTCCTGTGCACCTGTCTCATCAAKATTAACTGTAACACAATCATGACAACTGACAACATATTGTTAGCCATTTGTACCCTGTCACATCTTACTGAAGCTACTATCATCCATGTAGACAACATTACTAATGATATCATAAAAAATACGACTGCAAATGAGCTAATATGTTTGTAATATTGGCACGACATTAACTTATCATGAAGGAAACTATGGTTGATTTTCCATTCTGCAATCATCTCTTGTTATTGCTTAAGATCGATTACTTGATTTGAAACAATTATAGATATGTTTCTTTCTGAGCCGCCTTTTTTAATTATTCCATTTGAAGAGTTTTATTTTCCTTTACACGATGAGCATGAACCAAATATTCTTGACCTACTTTGGTTAATTGATATTGATTCTTTTTCATGTAGAATATTTCTTTTCGATCAAACAAGTATGGACTGCCTAAGACCATTCCACATTCACTTAGTGGCACCACATCACATGTTACCTCGTCCACATACTTAGACGAAATTGAAAATTTTAATGTGCACTGCTTGGTTATGTGCATTTGATGACTGTTTCTTATCCATTTAAGTGTCTAAGGCTTATTATGTATCTTTGTTTTTAACCCCAACTGTTGAACCAATTCCTCATAAATTAAGTTAGATTGAGATCCACTATCTATCAATGTGTCAACCTTAGTGTGTCTCATGATGACCCTTATGTGAAACAAGTTACTTCTACAATCAATTCCTTCACCAATTTTACCTGTCATACCAACCAATGAGACTTTAGATTCATCACCTGAATCCGATCCCAAGTCTATGGGTTGTGTTGTTGCTGCAACTGTTTGCCTCCCCTTCTTTTCCTTGAACCACTTTGGCCTCTTCTCGGGATGCAATTTCCAACAACGATCCTCATCATGCCCCTCTTTCTTGCAATTCTTGCAAGATGGATTCTCTTCCTTTCTTGTCACTGCATTTGACTTCTTTCCATGCCATTTCCTCTTGTCCTCTTTCCTTGAAGACAATTCCCCTGATACACCAACACATATTTTTCCTGCTTCAATGTATGTCGCTTGAACAAAAACCTCATCAAGATTAGTTGGTCCAAACATGAATACAATATTTCGAATATGTGCAAGTAAACCTCCTATATACTTCATAGGAGTTTCTTGGGTATGTAAAGGATTATCTAACATCAATACCATTTTTCGAAATCCATCTGTGTACTCTTGCATTGTTTGTCCTTTTCTTAGTTTTAAATCTTTCCATTCAATTAACGCTTTCTCTTTATAACCCAAAGGATAGAATTGCTTTCTAAGTGTAGAACTGAAACTTTTCCATGATGGAAATACAATACCCACTTGTTGTGTTCCATTTGGCAACTTGCTTTGCCACCATATGAGTGTTGTGCCTGCAAGTCTCAATGATGCCAATTTGATCTGTGTGACCTCATCCTTGATCTGTTGCACATTGCAATAGACCTCCATTTGTCTGACCCAATTGTCAAGTCTCTCTGCATTAACTTCACCATCATATATGGGTAATTCTAATTTAACATCAAGTTTTAATAAAGGCATTTCATTCTTATGTTTATGGACATGTTTCTTTGCATTGGATTTAGAACTTGAACTTCAAGAAGAAGAAGAAGAAGGAGGTGATGATGGAGGTGAAGGAGGAATTTGAGCAGGATCCTCTCCTTCTTCACTTTTTCCCTTTGAATATTCACCAAGAACTGGTCTCTTTCATTCCAAGTAATCCCTGTACAAAACCTTCATCATCTCCGACATGGCGAAGAAATTTTTTTGAAACTCTTTCTCATCCTGAGAAAGTCCCTCTTTTGATGCCATCTTCTTTCTTTGAGAAGTTCTCTTTCTCAATCCAATCAATGGATTCTCTTCAACAAGATCACCTTCACCATGATGTAGCTTTTCCCTATTTAACATGCAAAACTTAAATCCAAACGTCAACTAGCTCTGATACCACTTGATCCGAAAATATCTTTTACATGACTATGGTTGAGTTATCAAGCATGTGTTAATTGACCAATTAAGAAGCTTAATGAAAGAGGAAGAATTATAGAAGAAATATCACATCCATATGCACATATATAGATATGAAATGAAGCATAAAACAACAACAAACCATAAACACCAATGTGATAATGGATTTCAACAATCTCGTCTACGTATTTGGGCCTTTGTCTCAGTGGGTGAAGCTTTCTTATTTCTGTTCAAAGCTCAATAAATGCATCATAGAAGTGCCAAAAGGTTACACAACTGATTTGGTCTTGTTCTACCAGATTTCTAGAACCCAACATAAGAAACGATACTCAAATCGGATGACCGGAGCTCCCATAAATGGCCTGCAAAGGTGCGCTCCTCAACAACTTCCCTGCATAAAAATGGCTTTGGCTTGGAAAAAATTCATCATAAACCTACTCTGAATCTTCTCCTATGGCCTCAAGAAGGCATGGTTTATATAGATCTGAATTTGCTAACCATCTCCCAATTTCCTCCCAAGATTTGGCCTAAAAAAGGGCCCAATATCCCTCAAAAAGGGACAAAAATATCCAAAACAGGCCTAAAAATCATTAAAAATCACTAATATATAGTTCACAAACCTACTTTTGCACAAATAAATGGATAATCCCCCTAGCCTAGGCGCGTGCCCCCTTATACCTGGCCATATGGATGCATGTGGTCAAGAGCCAGCCCCCTAGGGTTTGCGCGCTGGCCCCTCCTATGATTACACCTGGTCGCATGCATATTTGTGGAACCATGGTCTAACCCCTGCGCTAACAACCAACACATGGTCCTGGGTCATATTGGATATGCCGAAGACCATGGGCTATCCCTTAACCTTCATGCTCAACATATATCTCCGGGTCATATGCATAAATCCTGAAACTGAGGGTTGGAGTAAATGGAACACACCAACATATAAAAGTCGGGACATATGGGACTAGTCCTGTGGGAGAGCTTGCATCGAGGGTTGGGGCTAGGCCCCAGCCCATACCTCCGTCCGAAACCATACATATGAAAACTTAAATATAAATTTTTCCCATAGTATATTAAGGAACAATTGCGGGCGGGTTGGCTGGATCATCTTTGCCGAACCCTACCCCAGTGGGAGGTCACAAGTTCGAACCTCGTTGGGTTCAAAACAATTTTACAAAGGCCAACACAACCAATACTTGGGCGCCACGTGGCAACCCACATTTGGTCCATGTGGCACCACCTCATTCATCAAATTCCAATGCCACATGTCAAGCGCTTATTGGTCCAACTCTCTACCACATGTCTGCCCTGTCATCTTACTCGTCCAGTCACCGTCTGCCATGTATCTCTGTACATGCATGCCACGTGTCACCACTGCAAGGGTGAAACGTGTCACTCCCTGATTAGTGTCCATGTCAACATTTGTACACCCAATCAGCCTAACACGTGTCACTTCCAGAAGATGCCAACTGTGCTTACCATGTCAGCTGTACGACTTGTACAGTCAGCTGCCACGTGGCATTGTACGGACTATACAATCATCATTTTTTTTCCTGTTTGGAAAAAATAACATATCACCATAAGCTGATCATACAATGTCCATTTGATCCCGTTCAAGTTGCATTGGGTTCATATCGACGAGGTCTACGCACAAGTCCATTTTGAAGCCATTATGAGAACTTTGATTTTTAGGCCTTTCTGAGCCCTATCAAGCTCCTGGATCCGATTATGGATCAATGGTGGTACAACACATCCTTCCATACTTCAGAAAAAATGTCCCCATTTATGGCACTTTATGGATATCATCCTCCATCCATCACATCGTGGTTGAAAGGAACCGCAAAGGTTCAATTAGTGGAGGAACACATATGGAACCAACAAGAGGTTCTCAAACTATTGAAGGGCAACTTGGTTATAGAACAAAATAGGATGAAAAAGAAAGCAGTTCAACATCATAGTGAAAGGACATTTGAAGTGGGGGATTGGGTATTTTTGAGGCTACAACCATATAAACAGATATACCCAATGCAACAACATAAGGACAATAAATTAGCACCCAAGTATTATGGGCCCTATAAGGTGTTGCAGAGGATTGCAAGTACAACTTACAAATTGGAGTTTCCTCCATAGTCATGTTTACATCCAATATTCCATGTTTCTTGCTTAAAGAAAGTAATCAAAGACAATATCGTAGTCCAAACTATTTTACAAGGTAAAGGCTTCTCTAGACAAGGCGAAGGCTTCTATAGACAAGGCGAATGATTCTCTAGACAAGGTGAAGGCTTCTTGTTTGGGAATAAACACCATCAAATGATTGGTACACATACTTTTGAATAAGTTTACTTGCTAAGTCAATCTGAAGATTGAAAATGATATTTAATGTGAAATCTAAATGAAATCTATATTCCACCAATCAAATATAATCTCAAACACTCACTAGTGAGAGAGAATGATTTTGAACTTCAAAATTTAATAACTACATTAGGATAACTTGATACCACAACTTATGAAGATTTTAAGTTGTTCTAAAATAGAAAAAAAACTTAATAATATACCAAGGAGGTTATGATATATATCTCATAAAATTTTAAATAATAATATATCAATGCTTTTATATGATATTCAACCAACATATAAATTACAATGAAATAGGCGTGAGACAAATAGAGTTTCCTTCATGCATTTTTTGAATAATAAAAATAATGTAAATAACCACAAATTTATTTAACAATATATTCATAATCCCACATGGTTATACACACAAAAATGACACTTAGCCTATAATTTATTTAATTAATATCAATGCTTATTAATTAAATATGCAAGAATTACCATCACCACTTGAAGATTTATTACCAAACTTGGATTGCAAATCCAATTACCTTTGCATCAACTTTCCAATTGTTGAATGATCCACTATTTGGACACCCTACCAATTCCACTGGATACTCTCCTTCCCTAAGGACCCCTGAGCTGCAATGGGGCTGTATGAAAGGTACTGCTCTATAAATGTTATTGAAGCATGAATCCTCTAAGCATGAGACGAATCCCCACTTCACAACAAACTTCAATAGACCAAATTCTCAATGAATACCAATGAATTTTTTTTAAGCATTATGACAACCGTCCAATATTAGGGTGCAAAAAAATAATTCTTTTCCTCTTAACCCAAGCTCTCCTTTTATAGGTTATGTGGTCCATGCCACTTTTCCAACTCATGCAAATATGTATTTTAGTAAATTACTAATTAATTAATATTCACCCACCTAAGTGTTACTCATATTCACAAGTGCACATGTTATGTGTTATTCATATGCACAAGTGCACATATAATTACTTATTTAAAATTATCAAATAATAAATTATCATCACCCAACTCCCACATTTCCTATCTTCACTCCTAGGTGTTCTCTTGATCTTCTCATCACTTTCTATTTTAGTGGTTGCACATGAGTTATAACTTAAGTTATTTATTACTTCTCATCAACTTCTTCCAACCCACTTTTCTTTTCTCACACTTCTATTTATATTTGGATTCATGTTCCTCTTTCTTCTCCTTGATTTAAGGGTGCACAAGTAATTAGTTTTAGTTCGTTAATAATTAACTTATATTCATTTCATGTACACTCCTAGAATGTAAGAATTATCTTATTAACTTTTAATTAAATAGAAATTTTCTCTTGTTATAAAATATTAATCTATTTATATGTTTATTTATGTTACTTTTATTTAATTCACTTTTCTCTCTTTGTAAATGTATTGTTGGACAATTGGTTGTCATTGATGTTGTTGGACAGTTGGTTGTCATTGATGTCAACAGATGTGATGGGTGTATTTGGAGAATTCTTCATAGTGGTCCCCTTATGGCGTATATCTAAGCATGGCCCTCACAGGAAGATTCTTTGAAGAAGTCTAAAAGAAACCCATAGGTGTGGTCATGAAGCCTGAATTTGTTTAAGGAATAATGACATGAAGGACAATGCAAATGTAGGTAACCCACTCATATATGGATAGTCCTCGTCATGTCATTTCCAACGGTAGGTGGAATGTCATGTACTTCCTCACGGTTGAGGAGTTATGAGGTCATGAAGTTGGAAGCCCCAAAGATGAGTTAAGATGTACCTAATTGGTTGCAAGTCATTAATGAAAGGGTAAAGTGGTTGTAACAAGAAATTTCAAGAAGTCGTAAAGTTAAGGAAATAGGTTATTTATGCTCAAGTTAGTCTGTTTCTCTGTTATTTGATGCATCAAGATTGCTACAGGATCATAGGTATGTTTATGTGTTAGTTTTGAATCTTATGCTTATGTTGTTATGGTACATGCTTGAGGCATGTCATGGTAGTGATTGTACATGGCACACCTTGTTGATGGTATGACACATTTTTAGAGGCACATCTTGGATACTTGGCATATGGTTTGATGTATGGTATATGAGTGATATGGCACATGGTACATGGTTTATGGATGTTGGAACATCCTTGAGGCACATGGTTTGAGGTACATATTGGTTACTTGTTGATGATGTGATGGTCACGCCTTTGGTAACTTGTTGAGGCATTGGTATATGTTTGAGGCACATCTTTGGTGCATGGTGTGATGCATATTATTGATACATGGTTTATGCATGATATGGTACAGGTTGGAACATGTTGAGGTTGATGCATGAGATGGTACATGTTTGATACATGGTTGATGTACKTGGTATGGTACATCGTTGATGCATGGTATGGTAYAKGTTGATGTGCATGGTATGTTATARGTTGATKTACATGATATGGTATAGGTTTCGGTACATGGTTAATGCATGATATGGTACATGTTGGTACATGGTTGATGCATGATATGGTACAAGTTTGATGTACATGGTATGGTACATGTTCTGGTTGATGGTTGATGTACATGCTTTGGTGATGGTTTTRGTATCCATATGAGTGGATCTGGTTATAGTTTATTGATAATGGCATATCAGCGACAATGACAAAGACAATGACATAGACAATAACARTGACAMTGACRGGTTGGTTGATGTGACARTGGTAGTCACATGTTGATGTGACAGTGACAGTGACAGGTTGGTTGATGTATTGGTGACATTGGTAGTGACAACATCAGTGGTAGTGACAATGAGTCTACATTTATATTTMAAGGCRGTAGAATGGTGCAAGGAAAGGGGATTGTAGGCTCCTTTTGGTTGGTGCCGAAGAACTTAGGGAGTTGGTACTTCCTTCAAGTTGGTTCCTATAAATCAGGGGGTTGGTGCTGAAGAACTCAGGGATTTGGTGMTTCCTTCAGGTTGGTGCTTGTAAATYAGGGGGTTTGTGCCTCCTTCCAGTTGGTGCTGGATAATTTGGAAGATGGTGCTTCCTATGAATGTATTCTTGATATATATAAGAAATAATTAYGTGGTTTTCTCCCATTTGGGTTTCCACGTAAATTCTGGTGTATTGTGTATCTGATGTGATATTGTTGAATGGTATTGCTTTTGGTTATATTCTCATGATATATTGAATGCAATCATAAATAATATACTAATGATAAAGTTGAAGATTATATATTATGATTGAAAGTGGTAAAAAGTGCTCATACTGATTCACCCCTCCCCGCTCAATATTCCAACAATTGGTATCAGAGCCGGTCCTTTAATAAATAGTATAACCACTAGAAGGTAGATCATGGAGAGAAACAATTTGTATAGGATTGGAATACCACAGTTTGATGGTCAAATTGGTCTGAAGTATGAGTTGTGGAGAAAAAGAATGAAAACATTTTACAGGCACATGGATATGATGTTTGGTACTCAGTTGTTATAGGATAAATTGGTTCAAAGAAACTAAAGACTAAAACCAATAAGGAATTAAAGAGAAACAAAAAAATAGCAATGGATTTCATCTTGGAAGGATTACCAAATCCGGTAAAAGACAAAGTGGGACAATTTTCACCAGACAAAGAACTTTGGGATAAGCTACAAAATTTCTACTCAAAGGAATATCCTTTAGAGCATGTTGATCATGATAAAGAAGATGAAGGAGATGTTGAGTTAGTATGGGAAGAAAGAAGCTCACCGGGACAAATAGATTCAGAAGAAGAAGATTACGAGAGACACCTAACCAGTGCCTTAGACAAGTTGGTCAAAGAAAGAGATAAAAACAGGTCACGCAAGGAAGAATTGATAAAGATAAAAAGGGAGTCTCAAAATACCAGCTCTGAATAAGTACAACATATGATTAGAAACCTAAAAGTCCAAGTAGAAGAATCCAGAAGGATTGATGAAGCATGCAAAAGTCAGTTGGAAGAAAAATAATTTTTGGAAGCAGAAATAGTAGCACAAAGAAAGGAAGCAGAGAAGAGAGAATTTTTTTTGACTAGCCATCTCAAGGACTTAAATAAACTTGAAGCAGAATTCAGTCAACATGAAAGAAGACTTGAAAAATAAATTTTATACTTGAAGACCCAACTTGAAGAAGGAAAGAGAAATGAAGAAGTCATGAAGATCTAGATGAAGAACAAAGAAGAAGAATGTGAGAAGCTTGAAGAAGAATTTGTTACATTAAGAGTTAAAGTTGTCAAGCTCAGAAATAACATTGAAGAGAGAGAACACTCCACATCATCATTAAATAAAGTTGAAGAGAAATKTTATAGGTTTCTAGAAAGAAAGAATTAAGAGAAGACTAMGAGTTGTGCATAAGTCATCAAAGGCCCTACTAAGAAGGAACAATGTGAGCCCTCAAAGAAGAACATTCCAAAAATGAAGAAAACTCAAGAATAAGTTTACAGAAGAGACATATATCAAAGAATACCCTCCACTTTCAAGTATAAAAGAAGCTTCCATCRTTGTGAAGGAAACAATAGAAGAGAAGATCGTGATCATCCAAGGCATGAATTAAGAAGGACTACATCAMAAAGAAGATCATTCACTCCTAGGTATGAAAGTTTGTTTTATGGTCATTGTTTTATTTGTACTAACTTTGGACATAAAGCTGCAKATTGCAGATCTTATGGAAGAAATGGTCAASCAAGAAATGCATATGTGACTCTATATAATATTGAATGTTACAAATGCCATAACTATGTACATATAAATCGTGATTGTAGAAGCATGATGGATACTTCTATGAAAGAGAACACCGATGTCAGATATAAGAAGGTTTGGGAAAGAAAACAAGAACAAGAAAAGGAAGAACAAATGAATGGACACCCATAAAAATCATACTCTCAAGATTGACAATAGTACGAGATCAGGACAAATCTACAGGCAAAAATAAAGATGTCAGATACAATAAGGTTTGGAGAAGAAATGAAAAAAAATAAGAATAGGTGAATGAATACTAGGTCACATAGATCGTACTCACAGGATTTGCAATAATGCGAGATCATGATGAGTCCATGAGAAAAGAGGAACAGGTCAAAATTCAAAAAGAGGATGATGATGAATCCACAAACAAAGATGAATATTAACCTGCATCATAGCATATATTTTTCTGATCCATCCATCTTGGAGGCTCCCAGTAAATATGAATATTGAAGAGGGGGAGTCTAAGCAACAGATCTACATATAAGAGAACTATCTTTTTAGCAGTCTGAAGTTTTTACTATTTTTGGATGGGTAATTTCAGAGTGGCATAGATTAATTGTATAGAGTATTCTATGCATGCTTTTAGATAAGGACATATTCAATACAGTTTGTTGCAAACATGTAGAGTCTGATTTGAAAAATTGAGAAGACAACTTGAGAAGATGGAATATGTTGTAATTAGCAGATGGGTCAACATTGTATGCAATTGAGTAGCAGATTCATGGGAATTTTATGACATATGGACAAATATGGATTCATGAGAGCTTTGATAGGTCTAAACATATATATGACAATGGATGAAAACATAGTAACAATTGGAATCAGTGGAATCAATGGACAAGTGGAATCAGGAAGGTAAGTAGTAAAAGGCACAACAAAAACTATATTGTTAGAAGAAGGTATGGTCATTGATGTGAAATTTACAAGTCATGAATACTTGAAGTCAAGTAACTTTGAA
>JASDQU010208177.1:28369-56605 GCA_032191745.1 Picea mariana | reverse complement strand
TTGATAGATTCTGAGTTACTTGGATTATCACTACTTGATCCTTCTTCATATCCCAATCTAGCTTCCAGCTTTGAATTTCTCTGCTGATTTAGAATAGAGGTTATTTCTTCTGATGCTTTAATACTTGGCAGATTTTGATGATACAGTCCTTTGAATTTCTCCATTTCTTTTCTAGTCTTTACTATTTCTTCTTCTAGGGCTTCACACCTGAGTTTCTTCTCTGACAATTGTTGTTTCAATAAGTCTTCTATCTTATTTGCCTCTTCTAATTCCACTTTCAGCAGAGCAAAATCTTCATCATGTTTTTTACTGTCTTTCTCAAACTATGTTAACAGATGTTTTAGTTTTCTGTTTTTAGTTCTGAGTCTATCAATGTCTTCCAGTGCACTGATTAGTTCTCCTTCCAAATCCACCACAACTTCTTCTAAATTGTCATCACTACCTGTGATTTTATTATCATGATCTTCTTTGGCCATAAGCACGAAGTCATTTGCCTTATCTTCACAGGATGAGTCACTATCGGTGTCTTCTGAGGAACTGTCATTATTTGCAACCAGACTTTTCTTCTTATTATATTTCTTGTATTTGTACTTCTTTTCATCATCAGAGTTCTGCGTCTTTTTCTGATGGGGACATTTATATGAAAAATGACCTATCTTTCCACAGTTAAAGCATTTGAAGGGCAACTTCGCTTGATATTTTCCTGATCCTTTCTTTAATCTTCTCACAAATTTTGCCTCAATTTCATCAAATTCTGAATCAGTATTCTTGTTTGCTTTAAAAGAAGCTTCTCTAGTACTGGATTTATCTTTCTTAATTCTCATTTCATATGCAGTTAGAGTTCCAAGAAGTTGATCAATAGATAGAGTTTTAAGATCATTTAACTCTTCTATTGCAGATACTTTTGGATTAAATTTATCCGGCAGAGATCTAAAAATCTTCTGAACTAAGAGTGCATCATCAAACTTCTCACCAAGACCCTTCATGGCATTGACAAGTTCTTCAACTCTTAAAAAATACTTGCTAATTGTCTCATCTACATTCATCTTTAGTTCTTCAAATTTCAATCTGTATGTTTGAAGTTTGGCATCTTTTACTTTCTCATTTCCTTCATAACTGCTAATAAGTTTATCCCACATTGCTTTGGCAGTATCAAGATGCATCACCTTCACAAACTCAGTTTCAGCAAGTCCATTCAAAATGGAATTCATCCCCATAGCATTAAAAATAAACTCTAACTTATCATCCTTGGTGGCTAGCACAACAGGCTTTATATATCCAGTCTCTACTACATCCCAAACATCAACACCCAAGGCCATTAAGTATGTTCTCATTCTAATCTTCCAAAAGGAAAAAATTGTTCTATCAAACAGAGGGGGCTTAGAGGCTGAAGTTCCTTCGTGACTTGTCATGTTTAAGCTTACAGATATACCTTTGAATAAAAGGAACCCGCTCTGATACCAATTGTTGGAAATACTAAAACAACTGAGAGGGGGAGGTGAATCATTTGTTAATGATCTTAAACAATTTTATACCTTTTAAATATTATTAATCTTTCTTCAAGTGATCATCAACAATATACATCACATGGACAATAAAAGTAAAGACTATCAGTCACACATAAAGTACACACAGAGACAGATTTTCACAAGGAAACCCATAAAGGGAGAAAACATCTTCTTCTTCGAAATGATAGGTAGTCTTTTTTAGTTCTGTACATCATTTAAAATTGAGGACCAACTCAATGTGAGGCTGCTACCTCTGTTTTACAAGCTGCAACTTGTTTGAGAGCACCAACTCTCTGGTTTTTCTAGCACCCACTAGAAGGAAGCACCAACTCCCTGTATGTTCCAGCATCAACTGGATGGAAGCACCAACTTCCAGTTACACAGGCTCCAACCTGCATAACAGAGAACACCAGTTCTCCCTTGCACCACCCTGCCACCCTAGTTTCTTTGGCTACAACTAGATGGAAGCTACAAATCCCTGTGTTCAAGCTCCCACTTGAACCTCTGAGGACAACAATCCTCCCGAGCACATCCCAACCTCCCTGAGATATGAAATAATAAATACACATACAATTTATGCAGATAAATCACTTCTTACCATTCTTTCTCTGTTCTATAATTCTTCTCTTCCTCTGTCCGTTCAGCAGGTCTTCTCTGCATTACATTTTTCTGTCATTCTGCTCTTCTTCTGCTTTCTCTGCGGTAAATATCATTCTTCACATATGCTCAATTTCATACTGTGTATCCTCTGTTTTCTCCTTTCTTACAGTTTCATTCTTTTTCATCCAGAATAGCCAACCTTGCACAATGTGTCTCATTTTCTTTTATGCACACCTCCCTCGACCTTTCCACTTCGCCTTCCCTCAGCCAAAACAAGAACACCTGTCCTTGAAACTAAAATGATAACTAATTCGTAATTAAGAATCCATTTTGTTTAAAGATTCATAACTGATGAGTTACCTGTGCGTGAACAAACGGTAACTCTTAGATCTCATTCAAGTCTTATCCGCACCGTAGGATGACTATTATAAATCTTTCCTTTAGATCGGGTTTCATCATTTCGACATTCCTTTGCCAAAGTTTCTCGACACTTTCACATCGCGATCTCCGAAACTCTGAAATGGAGCTTATCTGGACTGACTCCATCTCTTCCCGTGACCAAGGGATGTGACCAAGGATTTATGTAAAAGGCGCTTTCATGATTTTGCATATCGTGAATTTGTAATTCCTTATGTTCGATGTTCCTGCCACCTTCGAATCCCGATCTGCGAAATTCCATAAGGAAATTAGATCAACGATCCAGATTATATCTGGATCTGATAGTTCAGATTAAGTTGGGATATTACTCATCGTGATTTCGCAATACATGTTGCATAGTTTCTTCTGCCTCTCCAAATCACGATACGCGAAACTCTGATAAGAGATTGGATCAACGGTCTCGGTCAAATCTTGTCTTGATGGCTGCGATTGAATCACAATATTGCATATCGCGAAATCGGAATCTTCGTTGCATTTGTTTACTTGCCACTCCATGTTGCGATCCCTGAAACTCCGACACGGGATGGAATCAACGGTCCAGATCAAAGATTGATCTGACGGCTTAGATTACATCACGATATCGGGATTCCTGATGTCAATAATATTTGACATGTCCAACTCTCAATCCCCGAAACTCCGACATGAACTAGAATCAACGGTCCAGATCAAAGCTTGATCTGACGACTCAGATTGCATCGCGATTTTGCATATCGTGATATCGGGATTCCTGATGTTAATAATCATTGACATGTTCAACTCGTGATCCTCGAAACTTCGACATGGTGTAAGTCTGCTAACGTCACATGTGCTAAATAACTGCCACGTGTCACCCTGATTCATGACTTTCATGTGCTTGGCATGTTGAATCAGTATGACCCTTGTCATTACCTGGTTGTGCCACGTGTTTCTAGCTGACGTGGTTTGCTGACGTGAGTTGGATCGATGGTCCAGATGTGATCTTGATTTGACGGCTCAGATTACGTCGTGATTTTGCATATCGCAAAATTGGGATTATTGATGTTAACATTCCTTGACATCTCCAACTCTCGATCCTCGAATTCCCGAAATGGACTTGGATTCAACGGTCCAGATTCAATATTGATTCAACGACTGCGATTAAAGTGGGATCTTGTTGCAACCTGTCTGATACAAACTTTCCATCAATGACAACAACCATTCGTTGTTTGTTTAATATTTGCCAACATGCATTCGCTGTTTGTTCAACATTTGCTAACACAATATACTTCTGAGAGATAACTTTACTCCAAAGACTAGAAGTGTTTATAATATTCCACCCTCCATTTGCTGCTAGTGCTTTTGAGAAAATGAAGATGTTTTTCAATCCCCACCCTCCCATTGCCTTTGGGGTGGCTATTTTCTCCCACCGGACCCATGGGATTACATGAGCTTCCTTTTTCCCACTCCAAAGAAATTTGGAAGAGAGTTTCCTTGCTGCTTCCATAATTCCTTTAGGGATCCAAGAGAGGGACATCCAATATACATGAATAGCTTCCAAAAATGACTTTACCAATACCAATCTCCCTGCTCATGAAAACCACCGGTGACTCCAAGCATTTTGTCTTTTATCCAGTTTTTTCAAGAGCCACTTCCAATATTATTTTCTATAATCATTGGGTTTTATATTAAAACCAAAGTACTTTAGTCCCTCATCTAAATTCCTTCTTTCGAACCAGAAGAAAGTGAGATGGGCTAGCTCTTCTTGTTCTGATAGAAGGAAATAAGTGAGAGGCAATTTTTTGTCATTTAATTGCATCCTTGTTGCTTTTGAGAAGAGTGCGAGGATGTCTCTTAGAGTCCCTGCCTCCCCTCTATACCCTCCACTGAAAAGTAAGACATCATCCAATAAAAGAAGATGAGTAAGAGACAAACCTTGCATGATTTTGATACTCAAAAGAACACCTGTAATCTTTGCCTGTGTAAGTGCTCTACTAAGTCCTTCTGCTACCAAAAGGAAGAGAAGTGGTGATAAAGGACATCCTTGTCTAAGCCCTCTTTCAGGAGTAAAGAAAGATGAAGCTGAGCCATTTATTAAGACTGCAAAGGATGTTGAAGTAAGACAACTCATNCTTACTCAATCATAGGATTTTGAGAGATCTATTTTAAGCATTGCCCCTTTTAATTTCCTAGTCTTCATACTATATAGTCCTTCTGTGCTATACCTATGGCTTCATGTATCTGTCTCCCTTCCAGAAACCCAAACTGTTGTTCCGATATATTCTTGGAAAGGATTGTTTTGAACCTTTGAGCAATAATTTTGGAGACGATTTTATAAGCACAGTTGCAAAGAGAGATTGGTATGAATTCATTCAGAGTCTCCAGAGTATCCATTTTTTGGATGAGAGCAATAAAAGTGGAATTGAGACTCTGAGGGATTCGACCTGAAATCCTTTTATCCTCCACCATTTTCAGCAGATCTGTTCCTATAATCTCACAACATCCCAGGAAGAATTCAATGGTCCATTCGTCTTGGCCTATACTTTTATGTTTTTGGAAACTGTGCAGTACTTCTAGGAGCTCTTTTTTTGTGACTTCTTCCATCAAGTAACAGTTTTCTTCTGCTTCCACGAATCTGGGAAAATATTGTGCCACTTTGACAACTTCCTCTATTGTAGCTTGGCTATCTAATTTAAAAAGATTTTGGAAGTAATTTTTTCCTTGTGTTGACATTCCTTCAAAGGAAGTTTCCAAATTTTTGTCTTGATCTTTTAGGTGCCAAATAGTATTGATGTTTTTTCTTTCTTTGTCATAGGCTTGGAATAACTTTGTGTTTTCATCTCCAATTTCCAACCATGTAGCTCTGCTTTTTAATCTCCAAGTCTCTTCTTTTTCCTTGAGCAGTTTTATCCTCCTTTTCTCCAATTGTAGTAATCTGAATTTTGACTCTGTTGTGCTCAGAAGGTCCCCTTCAACTTTTGAAAACCTTTTTAGTTCAAATTCGATTTATTTTAACTCCTTGTCCTCAAGTTTTCTTTTTTGGATTGCCCAAGGTTTTACTAATTCTTTGATTCTTTTCAGATTTTCAGTAAATTGAAAAGTTGCTGATTGAATTAAATCTTGTCGGAAGGGTATCTAGTGCTCCTTTATCATCTTAAAAAAAGAGTCATCTTCAAGCCAAATTTTGTTGAATTTAAAAGGGATGGCTGGATTCTCAGAGCCCTGTCTAAATTCTAGGAAGATTGGATGGTGATCTGACAAACCTCCAAATCCAATCCACTGCTTGAAAGTAAAAATGTTGTTCAGAAGAAAATCATTAATAAGAAATTGATCAAGTCTTTTTTCCACTCCATGGATCCCGATCCCGTTATTTTTCCAAGAGGGTTTGAGAATTAAAGGATCTAAGTCTATTAAATTGGATTCTGCAAATATATTGCAGAAGTAATCAGCCAACGTATCAGGCCTGGCACTGTTCCCCCAAACTTCAGAGGGACCCAAGGAGAGATTCAAGTATCCCCCTAAAATAATCAGGTCTTTAAAGAATGATTTTTTGAGGAGAGTGTCCTAGAATTTTTTTCTATTCCGATAATGTCCATAAATGTTAAGTATATGGACTACCTCCTTTAATTCTGAGAACAAAACTGTTATCCCAATTCCGGAATCCAAATTCCAAGAGTTGAGAGCTTTTACTTTATGAGAGTTCCATCCCATGGCCAATCCACCTGATCTGCCCGAAGCATCCACCGATGTGAAAACCCACCCAGTTAGCAAGTGTTCCAGACTAGTTTTTACCTCCTCCCCAACTCCCATTGTCTCTTGGAAAAGCAGAATGTCTGGGTGTTCTGTGTAGACCACCCTTTTTAGGGCAGTGTTTTTGTGGGGTCCTACCAAACCCCTGTAGTTGAAAGACATAATCTTCATCCCGGGACCTTTCTACAAGGCGTCGCTTCTCTAAGTGCTCGTTCAATATACTGTTGATTTCCAACCAATAGGTATAATCTATCCTTTGATTGTACTTTGGAAAAAAGATATTTTCTCCCCCATCCTCCCTTATCCAGAGAGGAAACTTCATCCTCTCCCAGTCCACCTATTGCTTTAGTCTGAGATATTAAGAAGTAATGGGTAGAAGAAGACTCCAACAACTAGGAAGAAGAGGAGGAGTTTTCTTCAAGAAGGGAAAGATGTTTAGGGGGGGGAGTGTTATTGGATAAATCGATGAATGCATACATAAACTGATCTCCCTATATCCACCTGGATCTAGAAAAAAACAAGACATGACATGACGCTTTCCCTAGGTTTCTACCATTGAATTTATTACCAAAGAAGGAGTGTATGACATACCTTTATATATCTCTTCCTTATATCTCTGTTGTCTCTGCTTCGCTCTCATTCTCTTGTGAGATGATATCTGCAATGACACAAACCAACCAAAGTGAAAGCAATAATTGTAGATTCAATGGAAACCTAAACATGTGATCAAGGAGTCATGTAATAAAATGCTAATGATTTTATGGGAAAGAAAAATGCCACTTTATCATATTAAATAAAAGTGGAATATACAACCAAATTTCCTTGATGTCGCAAGTTCCCTTTCGATGGTCCTTTGTTCCAACACACACTTACACTTGCTCTGAATTTGTATGAAGATAGTCCACAAAGCTTGATGGACAAATGGAGGCCCCAAGCATCAATTGTATCAAGATTCTTCACACAGTCTTCAGCCTATTCTTTCAGCAATTCTTTGCTCAATCTTGCTTGACCTTGCTTAACCTTTTCCATGAGAAACACATTATTATATAGGATATGTTGAAGTGATTACTAGGATGAGGATGATCCCACCAAATCAGAGACGCCAGTAAGATCACAACCATATAGATGCCACCTCACATTCTATAAGATCCTCCTTCTAGAAAGTTCGTGAAACTCCTTCCTTTTCTTAGCTTCAAACACTGCCACACCTTGCCTATATAGGAACATGCAGAAATCCCGTGGGCCAGGCATAGAGCAGCTTGTGGAAATCAAGGATTTACGCATTGTGTACCATTGTTAGCCTGCAACGTCATTCTAAAAATGTGCCTTGTAGGGGAAGAACTCAGCCATTTTCCTCATGTAAAAGATTATTTTGGAAGCCTAAACACATGCCTGCAGGGTCATCATCAGAGTGACCAAAATAATGTGTAACAGGGAGGGTCTTCCAAAAGAGGGGGCTATTTAGAACTATCCATGATGGAATCAGGACAGGTAAGGGAGATAGTGTTAAGAGATAATTTTTTCAAAGCCTCCGTCTAATTAGTACCCTGTAAAGATAGATTATTAATTAAAACTGTAATAGGGGGGAGGGGACGAGAAGAATTACTTGATGACAGATATTTCAAAAAATCTGAGGCTGGTGAGGATGTGTTGGAATTCTCCAGTTCTCCTTCCGCAGTTCTTTCGAGAGATGAAGAGTGAACTAGTTTTTCCTTTTCTTCTGTAGCTTCTGTGGAGAGTCCAGGTTTTGAAGAGGGGGGAGAATCCTTTCCTATGATACCCTCTTGCCTTCTGCAGGGAACTGGGGAGGAAGAGTTTAATTTTTCCCTGTAAAAAGTACCTTCTCTTGTTCTTAAGGGAAGGTGGCAAGAATATACCAGATGCCCATACTTGTGACAATGACGACATTTGAAGGGTATATTCTCATAGTCTAGTAGTTGAGTATGTGTGTAACCCTCCCAAGTTAGGTCAATATCCTCTCCCATACCTTCTCTAACATTAAGATTGACCAAGCTCCTTGCAATTTTCCCCTGTTTTGTCTCCTTGAAAGAAAGGTCAGCTTCAAGGAAATCCCCCAGGAAATTTCCAATATCTTTGAAGTAATCAAGAGACCCGAAATTTAGAGGAAGGGCCGAAAGTCGTACCCAAATAGGGATTTTATCCAATTTCTCCCTGGATGCGACAAAAAGGTGACTCCAAGGTTTTAGCAAAAGAGGGGAAGAATTTATACTCCAATTTTTCCCCAATGCCCATTTTTCATCCTCCGGTAGAGTAAAAAGGAAAGAAAAATAATTTCTACTTAATTCAATAACCTTCGGGGCATATCCCAGGTGATCTTTCCAAAATGACTTAGTCCAAGAAACTATGGTTTTGAGGGAAAAAAATCTACCACTGGCTCTCCCCACCAGAGTCTGGTTCGTCATCTGCACCACGTTGCTAACACAGACTTCTTTCCCAAGTAGCAGGTTGCCCACTTTCCCTTTAAAAGTTGAACCTTTCCTTTTCCTTTTTTGACGTCTATTTTGGATACCCCTGGTGTCCCACAAATCCTCTGAGACGTATTCTGTGGAAGGAGTCCTTCTGTCTAGTGGAAAGCCCTGTTGTTCTTCAACATCCAAAAGGGCCAAGATAAAACCATTGGATGAGGGATGAGTCCTCTGAGAGTGTAAAGGTCCCGTCCCCTTATAACCGAGGTCCAAACCATAGTTTTCAAAAAAATGAGTCCCTACAAACAGTGAGCCACTTCCATTGGGTTCAAGGCGCAAAGGAGGAGAGGTACGCATGAAAACTTCTTCCTCCTGTGAGAGCCAATCTAAGGCTAGGTCTACTGGTGAGCTGGGAATAGAGAGGATGCTACCAGAGGAGAGAGGATCCGAGGCCAGATAATCCGAAAAGGTGCCAAAACGTCCAGTGAAAGAGTCTGCTCCATGCAGAGAAGGAGAAGGAGACAAAAGTTTACCAGTAACCGGAGACGGAGGGTTGGAAGATGTGAGCTGGCTAAGCGGAGAAAAACCAAGTGTCGAAGGCCCCAGAATTGGGTCAATACCACATGAAGTAGAGGGTGGGGCCATAATCTCATTTACTTTTTCCATGGATAAACCCAAAGATCCATGTCCACAGAAAACCCCAGGAGAAAAACGACAGAGGGCACTATCGAAACTGTTGCGGTTTAATAGGAGTAGACTGTGTTAGGGCACCAATCATAGGGAAATAACGCGGGGTAAAAGGAAAGACCGGTCATCAACATTCAGAGTGACCGAAAGAATTATCTGCAATCTCGCGCCTCAGTGCTGGAAAAAACCACAGAATCCATGCCTCTCCCCCCAATCCCATATATCAAGCTTCACCATATCTCTTTATTTGGAGTTATCAATGTGCAACATGGTTTTGACATTCTCAAACCTTTGTAAAAAAACAAAAAATGAATGGTTCTATGGAGACTTTTCTTATGGTGTTTTAACTAGATGTTGAAAATATAGTAGTAAGATGGAGTCATCACTTTTCAAAAAATTAAAGAATAAGTGGTTTTTATAAAAACTAATTAATAGTTTAAAGGATAAAATCATTGTAGAATGTTATCATTGTTAGAATTGTAGAATGTTAGGAGAGTTAGCATTGTAGAATGTTAAGGCGATTTATAGACCCATGTAGATCATCCATGGTTTCAAGGATTATAAATTTTATTCATGACCATGAAATTTTGTGATTGTAGGAAATTTTTTTCTTCTAGGTATTTACTCAAAATGACCTCAAATCATTTTTCAACGAACATAAGTATGAAGATCCTTGCTTGCTAAGAATGGTAATGTAGAGTGTAGGATTAAATGTTGTGTTTTGATTTGGAACTTTAGTACTAATTTTCAATTAGGTTTATCTTCGGTGGTTAGAGGAATGATTGTTATCCTCCACATCCGTGTTCAATTCCCGCAAGTGACTTGTCGAGCTCATAAGGTGTTTATTTTTTTAATGTCTTCAAGCCTTGTTGTTGACCGAATTTATCTTACACCGGTGTATATCCCATCCCTCTCTATCTCTCCTCCTTCTCTCTCTCTATATATCCCTCTTACTCACTTGATATCTCCTCTCTCTCTCTCTCTCAGCATAAATTATAAGGATAATGACTATACCAAAGACAATGGGACCAACTTCCATAAATTCTCATTTATGGAAGTCATCTTTCATAAATGCACATTTATGGAAGTGGCTTCTGTATATGCGCATTTATGGAAGTGGCTTCTGTATATGCACATTCATCGAAGTCATTTATGGAATTTGACTTCAATAAATGCAAATTTATGGTTGCTTATGTATATGAGAATTTACGGAATATGGCCACTTACGGAAGTGATATTTTGTATATACGCATTTATGGAAATTGGATTTCGTAAATGCACATTTACAGAAGTTGGATTCCATATATGTGCATATATAGAATCCAACTTTGATAAATGTGAATTTATGGAATTTGGCTTTCGTATATGCGCATATACGAAAGTCATCTTCAATAAATGCAAATTTATGGAAGTTGGCTTTCATAAATGTGCATTTCCCCAAGTTGAATTTTGTATATGTGTGCTTCCATATATGTGCAATTTTAGGAGTGGTCATTTTCCATAAATGCACATATATGTAAGTGTCCAAATTATGTAAATGTGCATATACAGAAGCCGCCTTCCGTAAATGTTCATTTATGGAAGTTGGATTTCGTAAATGTGCATTTGCGGAATTTTAATTCCATAAATGCCCATATACGAAAACTATCATCCGTAAATGTGTATTTATGGAAGTGGTCAGCACCCGTAAATGTGCATATATGGAATTCATTATCCATAAATGCACATTTATGGAATTCGATTTTCGTATATGGGAATATATGGAATCCAACTTCCATAAATGTGCATTTATGGAAGCACACATATACAGAAGCCGCCTTTTGTAAATGCACATTTATGGAAGTTGGATTTTGTAAATGCACATATACAGAATCGGTCAGCTTCCGTAAATGCGCATATACGGAAGATGTTGTTCGTAAATGAGAATTTATGGAAGTTGGATTTTGTATATGCACACTTCCTTCCATAAAATGAAGCGTGCATATAAGGAAGCGTGCATATATGAAATCTTCCTTCCTTAAATGTGCATAGAAGAAATTTTTTATCTGTAAATGCACATTTATGTAAGTCAACTTCCATATATGCGCTCTTCCATATCTGCGGATACACATAATCCAACTTTTATAAATGCATATTTACATAAGTGTGCATATATGGAGGCCGCCTTCCGTAAATGCACATTTATGGAAGTTGGCTTTCGTAAATGCGCATTTATGGAATTTGGCTTCTGTAAATGTGCATTTATCGAAGTCGGCTTCCATATATGCGCATATACAAAATACAACTTCCATAAATGTGCATATACGAAAGTGCACATATACAGAATCTATCATCCGTAAATGTGCATTTATGGAAGTGGTCAACTTCCATATATGCACACTTTAGTATATGCGCATATACGAAATCCAACTTCCATAAATGCATATATACGGAAGTGTGCATGTACAGAAGCTATCGTTCATAAATGTGCATTTATGGAAGTGGTCAGCTTCCATAAATGTGCATATACGAAAGCTGTAGTCCATAAATGCGCATTTATGGAAGTTGGATTCCCTATATGTGTGCTTCCGTATATGTATATTTACAAAAGTCACCTTCTGTAAATGTGCATTTATGGAAGTTGGCTTTCGTAAATGTGCATTTATGGAAGTTGGCTTCCGTATATGTGCGATTTCGTATATGTGCATATACTAAATCCAACGTCCATAAATGCACATTTATGGAAGAAACTAGCTTCCGTAAATGTGCATATACAAAATCCACCTTCCTTAAATGTGAATTTATGGAAGTTGGCTTCCGTAAATGCGCATTTATGGAAGTGGCTTTCATATATGTGCATTTAAGGAAGTTATATTTCATATATGCGCATATACATAAGTGGTCAACTTCCTTAAATGCACATTTATGAGAGACGGATTTCGTATATGCGCGCTTTCGTATGTGCGGATATAGAGAATCCAACTTTCATAAATGCACATATATGAAAGTTGTCTTCTGTAAATGCGCATATATGGAAGAAGTGGTTAGATTTTGGAAATGCGCATATACAGAAGATGTCGTTGATAAATTTGCATTTATGGAAGTCAGCTTCTGTATATGCGTGCTTCCCTATATGTGCATATACAAAATCCAACTTCCATAAATCCACATTTACAAAAGTGCTCATCTACGAAAGTTGTCTTCCGTAAATGCGCATTTATGGAAGTTGGCTTCCGTATATGCACATGTATAGAGGTCAGCTTCTGTATATGTGCATATACATAATCCAACTTTTATAAATGCACTTTTATGGAAGCATGCATATATGAAATCTGCCTTCCATAAATGTGCATTTATGGAATTTGGCTTCTGTAAATGTGCATTTATGGAAGTCGTCTTTCGTATATGTGCACATATAGAATCCAACTTCCATAAATATGCATATACGGAAGTGTGCATATACATAAGTTTTCGTTCGTAAATGTGCATTTATGGAAGTGGTTAGCTTAAGTAAATGTGCATATACGAAAGTATCCATCTGTAAATGCACATTTATGGAAGTTGTCTTCCATATATTCACATTTACGGAAGCCTCCTTCCGTAAATGTGCATTTATGGAAGTTGGTTTTCGTAAATGTGCATTTACAGAAGTTGGCTTTCGTATATGCACATATAATGAATCCAACTTCCATAAATGCACATTTACGAAAGTGACTATCTTCCGTAAACGCGCATATGTGGAATCAACCTTCCATAAATGTTCATTTATGAGAACAATTTTTGTAAATGCATATGCACATTTACAAAAGTTTTCTTCCATATATGTGCATATACGGAAGTGGTTAGCTTCTTTAAATGAAAATTTTCGAAATTCGGCTTCCATATATGTGCCCTTCCACATATTCACATATATGAAATCCAACGTCCATAAATGTGCATACACAGAAGCACACATTTTTGAAATTTGTCTTCCGTAAATGCACATATACTGAAGTTGTCATTCGTAAATGCATATTTATGAAAGTCAGCTTCCATATATGCAAACTTTCGTATATGTGCATATACATAATCTAACTTCCATAATGTGCATATATGAAAGCTTCTTAGCATTGGTGTCTGATATTTGTATCCAAATGTACTTATTGAGATGGTCTATCTTATGGAGCCGAATGTGAGGAGAAATGATCTTCTTTATGGAACAAGCTATACCTACAATCCCTCCGTGATAGGACTTCTTGTTCCATGTCGACCACAAGATAAATCCTTCTATGTTAGGGACCTTAGACTTGTCATGCTCCCACATTTCAACTAAAAAAATAATATCAATATCACTTGAGATCCAACTTAACATAGGACGTTTGCCATATTTATTATTAGCACATATAGGAAAGCTCGTTCGGATATGTGCATATATGGAAGCCCTTCTATATTTTCATGCATATATGGAAGTGCTTCTGTATATGTGCATATACCATATATGCATATATTTGAAAGTGCTTTAGTATCTATGGAAGCATTGAATCTATATATGCGCATATATGGAAGCGCTTCCATATATTTGTAGATGTACTGTATATGCACATATACAAAAGTGATTCAGTATATGTGCATATATATAGAGTTATTTCGATGGTGAATATTCAATATGTGCACATATACAAAAGAACTTATGTATATGTGCATAAATAGAAGTGATTTCGTATATTTTTACATAAACATAAGTGCTTCTGTATATGCCATGTGTTGATCATAAGCCCTATAAGTAGTGTTTAGGGTCTAGCCCATGGTTTGAGACTTGAATAATTTATTGGGTTAGAAGTCCGTTCCTTGGTGCACCAAACCTTAGAATCAAGCACATATGCCACTCATGGGGCTTGTCTCTTGGTAAGGGGACATGTGATAGGCCTTAAAACATCACTTGGGAGAGAAGACTCTTTCCTAGTACACGAAACCTCATAATTAGGGCCTTAACTCACTCTTGGGTCATATATTCAATTTACAAGGAATGTCACATTGTTACACATTACTTTCATCATCCCTATGACCATTAATTATGTAAACCTATCTATTGCCTTCAGAGGGGTCAGTGGCCTGAATTCGTGAAGAAAGAAGGGAGAAGAACTTTGCCTGAGAGAAGAAGTTGTATTTTCCTTTGTAAAAACCCTATTAAGGAATATCTCCACAAGCTACACTATACGCAGGGTGTGGCGATGCTTGATCGCCGCCCTCTACCCTGAAAATGGTCTGCGATGTCTCCGCAGGTTGCCCTATGACTAGGGTGCGACGATTTTCTTACATGGGAAAAATGAGCATCTTCTCGATGCTTCTAGAAGGAGAAGCTTTTATGGTGAGGTGGCCTCTGGATGGTTTAGATCTTACTCGCTTTCATGATTTAGTGGGATCATCCTAACCTCCTCACCTTATCTTCTTCAGCTTATAAAAGGAGAGGAGCTCTCATGGAGAAAGTTAATTTGATGAGGGTTTGAGTTGTCTTGTAGCTTGGATTTTTTGGAGTTTTTATGGTGGCTTTGAGTTTTTCTTTGTCAAGATAGATTGTGAGTGACTTTCAGATCTATGATCTTAGAATCCATGGAGTAGAAGTGTGTGAGAAGCAAGGAACTGTTGGAAGGAACCTGACAACATCAAGGCATCTGGTTGTATCTTTCTTCCACATTCTTTAATACAATATACGTTTCTTTCCTATATGAATGTTATTGTTTCATATTGTATGATTCCTTGATCACGTATATAGTTTCATATCAAATATACTATCTTATTCTTGTCTTTGTTGGCTTGTATTCCTTTGCAGATATTTCTCCATAAGCCTCGCAACAGAGCTTGGATTGCATTGGTGAAGTTGGATATTCGATATTTAAAAGGTATGTTCTAGATCCATTTCTCATTTGATTATTGAAATCTAAGGAAAGAGTAGTGCACTATCTTGTTTTGTTCTAGTTTTGTAGTAAAGCTAGGTAGATTTGTTTGTGTCTGCACTTACTGATTAATCCAATAACAAAATTGGCGACTCCATTGGCAACTCCGCACTTATACGTAACAAAGTACTTGACTTAATCCATCAAGTCAAGTACTTTTTTACATATAGTATTTGAATCTTCTTTTCATCCTCCTATGTCGTTGGATGAATTGAATCTTGGGGGGTAATTCTTTCAACCTCTGGACTTCATGCTGAAGTTAAGCTGCTAGGTTCTTAAGCTAGGGGCTAAGTACCAACCATCCCTGTGTTATGCATTGGGAAGTCCAAGAGTAGTTTTCTATGGTTCAATCTTGTGTAAAAATGAAACCACCTACCTCAAGCATAGTTTCCTCTGGTTCATGCTTGCGTAAAAATGAAACCAGGCCCAAGCATAGTTTTGTTTAGTTTTAAGCTTGTAAAAAAAATAATAAAATCTATCCCAAGGATAGTTTTGTTTTGTTTTAAGCTTGTGTAAAAATGAAAATGATCCCGAGCTTAGAATTTGTTCTTTGTCATGCTCGTAAATCAATGAGAATGTAACCGAGTATAATTTTATCACTTTTTCGGATTCGTAAAGGTTATACGAAAAAGGAACCCCTTGGAGTTCCCTTTAAGCTCTTTTCAGACTCTCTAAACATGAAAAGATTGCCGAGCAATCTTGTTCTTTTCACGCTCATAAAATAATTTGAATAAAACATCTAATGAGCGGTAGTTTATCACTTTTTCTGTCTTGTCAGATTAAATTATGAAAAAGGAATAGGTGGATTTCTCTTTAAGTGTTTTTTAGACTCTCTAAACATGAAAAACCCCCGATTTTTCTCTCTTTGGACTCATTAAACAAACATTGAAAGGCCTATATGGGAATGAACCACTCCTTTATACAGTTCATTAAACATACTCTGAGGGACTCGTCCGAAGGAGGAGATTACATCAGCAAGCATATGTTATCCTCCTCAAGATTGCATAAAAATAAAGACGTACTCACCAGAAATGGTGGGGGAAAAATTGGGAAAGAAATGTATCTAAACCTGTATTCTATGGAAAGTCTCTTTTGAACATGACACCCTTTCACTCGCTTTGTGTCTAGGTTGGTAAATCCGTTTGTCTCTTGATCATACTCCTTTATAAGACTACAAATTGGTTTGTGATCCCTGTTGTTGAGTCAGTGTTGCCAAGAGAATTGTCGTGTCATCAATATGTTCAAAGAGAAGTTCAACCCGAAAAGCCTTCTATTGTGTCAGCCATTTCTGCAGTCCTTAAAACTTCTATTGCGTCGGCCATCCCCGAGTCAGTCCTAAATCACTTGTTACTCTAATATCCCTCAAATATTGTTACCTGTTTTGTGTCATTGATGGGGGATACATTAAGGCCCTCTCGTGACAAGTATTTTCCTATCGACTTCAACTCATTATCCAGGAATTAGACTTAGAAACTAATTGGTACCTTGGAACTTGCATGCCTCAATGACAGGTTTCCTCGATTTCGACAGTGGGTTTTCATTATTGACCCTTGATTTGGAGATTTACGTCGAGTGTTCGACTTCATCTCATTGATTCACAAATCTCCGTCGAGTGTTCGAATTCAGCTCATTGATTCACATTCATTGGATTGTACTAGAGTACCTTGGGAGTCATTCACATTAATGGTGATTTCCCTCACACTTGTTAACGATATTCATTAATGACCGGTAATCAAGTGGTTTCTACCATGTTTGACTTCAACACATGTATTCACATGGTTATATTCGTACTATAGAGTGGTGGAGATGAAGACCCTGAATCTTTTCTGATAGATTTAGGTTGCGTTGGAGTATATTCATATTATACTGTTGCATAGATCCACATTGTGTGTCTCGTGGCTATGTTCAAATTTGAGTCTTTATCACATAGATCCATAGTGTAATTTTGGTGGCTATGTTCAAATTTGAGTCATAATGGCATGAATCCATAGTGTATGTTTGGTGGTCATGAACTGTATTACTTGACATGGATCTTCGCATGTTGAAATTTATGATTTGAGTCATTTTTATTCTGAGTATGGGAATGCCTACCTCAGTGATGATATATTATTGTACTTCCTTGTTTGTTGGAAGGTTTTTGACCGACTATTCCTTGTTCCCTACACACACTCGACAAATTATTTCAGCTATCACTCTGTTCTAACTTCATACTTTGGGGGGATCTCTGTTACACATTATTTTTGTCATCCCTATGAATGTTAATGATATAAACCTATTTGTTGTTTTAAGAGGGATCAATGGCCCAAATTCCTGAAGAAAGAAGGGAGAAGAACTTTGCCTGAGAGAAGAAGTTGTATTTTCCTTTGTAAAAATCCAATTAAGGAATATCGCCGCAGGCTTCACAATACACAGGGTGAGATGATGCCTGATCACCGCCCTCTGCCCTGAAACTAGTCTGCGACATCTCCGGATGCTTCCCTATGGCTAGGGTGCGATGATTTTCGTATGTGGGAAAAACGAGCATCTTCTCGATGCTTCTAGAAGGAGAATCTTCTATGGTGAGGTGGCCTCTGAATGATTTGAATATTACTTGTTTTCATGATTTAGTGGGATCATCCTAACCTCCTCACCTTATCCTCTTCAACTTATAAAATGAGAGGAGCTCTCATGGAGAAAGTTAACTTGATTGGGTTGGAAATTTCTTGAGTTTTGTATCTTGGAGTTTTTAGGCCTATGTTGGATTTGAGCTTTGCTTTGTCAAGATAAATTGTGGGTATCTATCAGATCTACAGTCTCAGAATCCATGGGATAGAAGTGTGTGGGAAGCAAGGAACTATTGGAAGGAACTCGATGACATCAAGGCTTCTGGTTGTATCTTTCTTCCACATTCTTTAATACAGATATACTTTTCTTTCCTATATGAATGTTATTTGTTCATATTGTATGATTCCTTGATCACGTACATAGTTTCATATCAAATAGACTCTATTATTATTGTCTTCGTTGGATTGTATTCCTTTGCAGATATTGCTCCATAAGCCTCACGAAGGAGCTTGGATTGCATTGGCGAAGTCGAATCTTCGATATTTAAAAGGTATTTTATAGATCTATTTTTCATTTGATAATTGAAATCTAAGGAAATAGTAGTGTATTGTCTTGTTTTGTTCTAGTTTTATAGTGAATCTAGGGAGATATGTTTGTGTCCTCACTTACTGATTAATCCAATAACACACATGGTCCAAGGTCCCCTTAGAAGTATTTCCTTTATGTAACAAGCCCCTATATTTTATAATTGAATGATTGATGGTACAAGGATACCCTTCCTTGATGTGACAGACACCAAGATTAAGACCTTATCCCAATCCTAGACCAATGATTCTATTAAGAGGGATTATCACATGGTATAGGGATAAATTGATGGCCTTTTTTTCTACATATACCCTTACATAGCATGCCAAATCCAAACATTAAGCCCTTGTACCATGTTGTCCACCAAGATGTCCCTCTATGAGGAATTATTCCAAAGCATCGAATAAAGGTACAAGACCTCCCAAATCCAGGCCATAAAGGAATACTCATTTGGTCCAAGAAAGTAGAACCCTTTATGTTCTTAAGGTATATCTTTAAAGCACCGTCACTACATCTTTGGAATACAAATTTAAGAGAGAGGAGAGATATTAATAGTAGAGATTTGAGCATAATCACATTGAGCCTTTATATTGGGTAAATTTATCCCTCACTATATGGCATACGCGTTGCAAATATCGAGATGTAGAAGATTATGAAGACAACAAAAAAATCTACAAAATCGTGAAAGGGCATAAGAAAAATCACATTCATTCACATTTAGATCATATAACATATTAAAAAATGTAAAGAATGAATCTAGTAGTTTAAATACTCCACGTAAGCATAACAATCATTCATGAAACACAATATAGAATAATATCCAATTTATTAAAATTATCAAGGAGATAATAAGGTTCTAAATCCTAGAATAATAAATATCAACAACCCATTGTATAATATGCAGATACAAAGGAATATCAAGGGAGACAAGATACAAAATGCTAGATCACTTACTTCCAAGAATTATAGTGACACTTTTCCATAGACATGCAATAACATAATGGGCAATTAGACATGAATAAATGATTAAAAAACAAAGGGGAACAAACCAATAGCTAGAGTGGAAAATATTTAATTTAGCTACTATGGGGGATTCTCTCTACTTTGTTATACGAATCTCTCTCATTGATTTGAATTGATGTTCCTGAAGATGTTCCTTATAGAGGAAATACATTGGGAATCCACTACAATTTAGATGGCATTCCTACTCTAGGTTGAAATGGATGATTCCAATAGTGAGAAGGGGTGTCCATTAATACATGATAAAACTTGTTGTCACTAAATTTTTTAACATAATTGATATAAAGAAAGAAAAATTCTTTAAACCAAAGCAAGAGCATGCAACAAAATGTTTTGTAATTAAATGGGAACCTTTATCTAGACCAAACATACACACATAGTAATCTTATGAAAGATGAGGAAGATTTTATAGATGGACATATACTTCATATACCAACAAGGGTGAAATTCCTTTATACTTAAAGATTTACAAAATATCATAAACACTAACGAGGTATGGAGGTCATGAGTATTCACTAATAGGATATGGAAATGTATTATGCATTAACTAATCAATCCAACAATTCAAACTCCTTCATGGAACCACGTGGTAGGCTTCATTCAAAATATAAAATAAATTCATCGCATAGATGTTGAACAATAGTACATATCATGACCCCCCCCCACACACACACACGATAATAACTCTTTAGACAGTCAAATAATTGCAATAAAATTCATCACGCAAAAACAAAGTGATAATAAATCTCATAAAATGCATTTTTATGTTCAGAATCTCATACAATATTAACAAGCACAATAGGCTAAGGCATTGAGGCATACATGTTTTTGGTGACTGCGAATATGAGGAGCTTTCCTAAGAGTTTTGAAAATGAACAAGAAGAAAAGTATCGTGGAACAAGAAGTTTCATACAAACAATTGAAATAGGTTATGGAATATATTGCAAGAATGGTGAATCCTTAAAATCTAGTTAACACTATAGAGATACCTCGCTTAAAGATTTTATGTGATTTCTTCTCCCAACGAACTACAAGAAACAAATTTTCTCATGAGTTGTCGATCCTTTAGACTAGGTTACTTTCTACTATTTATCACTTACTTTCTAGTGGGAAGTGTCTCAACTTCTTGGGGATCTTCACCACCAACAATGTGTAAGTTTTAAAACTGTGAAGTAAAGCAATGCATATAGATTCTTAAGTAAAACATAAATTAATCAATGACTCATACGTTAAAATTTATCTTAATAAATTAAGTGTATTTAGTATTCTTTAACTTTAAACTATTAAAATAGTGAATGCATGCATAAGGATCATTGAAAGAAAGAAATCTATAGTATACACAATATTTATCCTGGGAAACCCTCGTGGGGGAGAAAACCCAACAAAGCTTATTCAATATAGATTCATAAACAAGTACAATGTCTCTCTCAAGAGAGATATCACCAAACAGAAGATAATTAGAAGATAGACCAAAAATCCTAACCAAAATAGGGTGGCGCACCACTAGACCAAGATATTCCTCCAAGAGATAACCAAAACCTTTACCGGAACACCCTTCCTCTGTAGCTACATCTCCTCCTTAGACTTGTGCACGTTTTCTTGTGTGAGAGAGATTGTGTTGTGTGTTCTTCAACTAAGGCACCTAGACTCTTATAAATACAAGTTGAGCCACCTAGAATTAGGTCAGGGATGACTTGTATACTTTACTCTTCTAATTTACAATTGACTTTTTCCAAGGCACAATAGGGCCAACTTTTATAAAGGAACAATAGGGATGAATTTACAAAAATAACATAATATTATTCTTTAGAGTTTTGTCTTGGTCTAATACAATATTGATACAATAAGAATATCTTCCAAATCTACTCAAACTTCAACACTCCCTCTTAGCAAGGAAGGTGTTCTTCTGGCATGATCATCATGTCTGCTTCTGTGCTTCTAAACACTTGACCATTGACTTGTTGAATTTCAACGAATCTATATTGAATAATTTTTGTAACCACATCATGCATCTAGGGTCTCATCATTCTTTTGGTATTTATGTCATCACGGGGATTTAACTCACCAGCTCACACAGAATCTAGCATCTAGTTCAAAAAGAACTAGTAACTTGTCAACTCACACAGAATATGACATCTAGTTCATAAAGAACTATTAACTCGCTATCTCACAAAAAATATGGCATCTAGTTCATAAAGAACTAGTAACTCGTCATCTCACACAGAATCTGACATCTAGTTCATAAAGAACTAGTAAATTTCCATCTCACACAAGATCTGTCATCTAGCTCATAAAGAACTAGTAACTTGTATCTCACATAGAATATGACATCTAGTTCATAAAGAACTAGTAACCTCTGGTTGGAACACTAGGAAACTTGTAACGTCCCCCGGCCACCCACAGGCCGGGGAATGCCACTCCAGAGAAATATCTCATGCTCTGATACCAGTTGGTAACATCCCCAGCCTTAAACAGGCCGAGCCATGCTTCTCTAGGGAACACTTTCGTTCTCTTATTGCGGAACATACGGTAACATACCCATTATTCAACTGAGCTATAACACATAAATTTTCTCTTTAAACTACATGCAACTTAAACATATACATAAAGCACTCTTTCATAAGCTTTACATATAGACATAAACAAACAATTACATTCTGTAATATACGATTTCATACTAAAATAACAATAACCATAGATATGCAACATATACAAGGAAATACCCATAAACATACAGGCAATTATAATCACATGTCTGATAAATCGTAACATAAGCACATAAATAACAATGCAACATATAATTTTATCATACGATTGGTACTTATCTTGGAAATATTGTCACCAACTGCGTACAGACCATCCACGAACCTCCCAGCCTTAGACTAGACTGTTCATCACTCTCAATAGTGAGTCACCCCCGAGCTGGGACTAAACTCCACTCGGGTAAAGGGTTCCTAACCAGGCTAAGGCTCATGGAAAATAGGAAAGACTTCGTCTCAGGTGCTCACTCAACTAACAACCTACAACCTCTCATTCCCCACATGCCTGTCCCACCCAAGGAAGTGTGCCCCTTCTCTGCTCAACAGTCCCTCGACTGCCCCACTTCCCTTCCAGGGCTTCAACAACAGGCCAGATCAGAAGTCTCAGAGCATTGTAGATGCAATTTAGCACCTTCGAGAATCAATCCCCAACAATTATCTTGCTCGGAGAATTTCTCACAGGCCTGATAACCTGCTTCTTCAATCCCGCTCCAAGCTAACCAGGTACACCAACCGGAAAAGGTTATGGAAATAGACTCAGATATGGTGAAATGGATGTCTCAAGGATAATTGATTAAGTGAGAGAAAATGTTCATGGAATCATTGATTGGATAATTGAGTGATGGAAGGAATTACCGTGAAATTCATCGTGAAAGTGATGGTGAGAATGATGGTCAAGCTGCTGGTAAGAATCCCCATGAAATGTGACCAAATGAGTTAAGTCCCCACAATATGAATGCATGTCCCCAACTTGACACTTGTCATATCAGAAGTTACTTTGGTCCACTTGTCCCCAACTTTAGAACTTAGGATAAAATAATTATCCATACTTTATGTTTTAGGAAATATTGGCATACTATTCCTTTTTGGCTTAAGCTCTCTAGCTTAGCCCTTTCCCTTAAATTTTGTCCCTCCCTTTCCCTAACTGGTGAAGTTCAATCCCCCATATCTTTTATCATGGTCGGTCTGCGCGCAATGATGTGTTTTATATTAATCATGAGACATGTACAAAATAGGTGCACTGACCTTTAACATCTAGGCGCTCCAGCCTAATATCAAAACATAAGCATCCCAACTTATAATAATTGACTCACCAACCTATAACACATATCATATACATGAGGCTCGCTGTCCTCCATACTGCGCGCACTTTAGTTACTGTGCACGGTATCTGAGAATGTGCACATTACATCATTTTACTACGCAGTTCATGCACACACTATGCCATGGGAGGTGCATTACAAAATGACGTCAAAACAACTCACTAGCTTAAGTACACTTATACTACATTTACAACTGGGTTCGGCTGAGGGATATTAAAATCCTCTCCCCTTATTTATGCACTGTCCTTAGTGCATCATACACCCATATACAACAAAGTTTTCAAAAATATTCAAAAGGATGCAGGTATTATGTCTGCATTGCATCCTCATGCTCCCAAGTAGTGTCATCAAGACCGTACCAGGTGCATTGGACCTTTACAAGCCCTATGGCTCGGTTCCATAGCTTCTTGACCTTCCGGTCCAAAATGTGCATCAGATGCACTTGAAAAGAACCTTCTTGCTCCACCTGAATCACATTCCAATCAATAACATGCTTAACATCAGGTATATATTTCTTTAGGAATGATACATGGAAGACATTATGAACAGACATAGATGCAGGCAATGCAATCATATAAGAAACTGGACCAATCCTCTCTAGGATTTCAAATGGCCCACAAAATCTGGCTGCCAACTTGGCGCAGCTTCCCAGCTTCAGGGAACTCATGTTAGCTTTTACTTTCAGGAAAACATGATCACCCACTTTGAATTCTCTGTGGGTTCTGTTCTTATCAGCATAACTTTTCTGTCTGTCTTGGGCAACTTTTAAATTCTACTTAATTTTTATCATTTGGTCCTCCATCTCCTTGAGCAACTCTGGCCCAACTACTATCCTATCAGCTGGACTATCCCAACTCACTGGAGTATTGCACTTTTTTCTGTAAAGTGCTTCAAATGGGCTCATATTCAACGATGCATGATACCCATTGTTGTAAGAAAATTCTACCAAGTGTAGGTGGTCTTCCCATTTCGATGGTTTGTCCATCACATACATTCTCAGTATATCTTCTATCACTCTGTTCACCCTCTCTTCTCTATCTTTCCTTCATACTCAAGATGATAAGATGTACTAAATTTCAGATTCGTTCTAAATCTTTTTAACAATCCTTTCCAAAAATTCGAGGTGAATTTCAGGTCTCTGTCAGACGCAATTGTTTTAGGAATTCCGTGCAATCGTGCCACTTCCTTTATGAAAATATCAGCAACATCTGCTTCCTTGTGAGTATTTTTCAGTGGAATAAAATGGGCATCTTTCGTAAGCTTGTCCACCACCACCATGATCAAATCATGCAACTTGCCTGTTCTAGGCAATCCCGTAATAAAATCCATTGTCACCACTTCCCACTTCCATTCAGGAATGGGTAAAGGTTGCAACAACCCTGCTTGGTGCCTATTCTCGGCTTTAACTTTCTGGAATTCCATACATCTAGCGATGTATTCAACGATATCTCTCTTCATACCTAGCCAAAAGTAATGGATTTTGATCACTGCCACGGTTTTCTGATATCCAGGGTGCCTTGCATAAGAAACATTATGCATTTCATGCAAAATCATACGTTTCAAGTCCTAGACATTTGGAACAAAATTTTTGTTGTTGTACAACAGTATTCCATCTATTCCCAAATTATAATTATCCACCTTTTGTGACATCTTACCTTGCTGTAGCATTGCTACCAATTCTCTGTATTGTATATCTGCATTTGCAGCCTCCAGAATTTTGCTTTTAATATTAGTCTGATACATGCTAATGGTTGTAGCATGTAATTCGTGCACCTTTCTGCTGAGTGCATCCGCCACTTTATTCTCTTTCCCCTTGATATGCTTTATATCAAAGTCATATTCGATTAGAAATTCTAACCATCTTCTTTTCCTAGCATTTAGATTTGGCTGATCAAATAAATATTTCAAACCATTGTGGTCTGTTCTTAGCTCAAACCATTTTCCCATGAGGTAGTGTCTCCATTTCCTTAAGGTATGCACTATGGCTGCCAAATCCAAATCATGAGTGGCATAGTTTCTTTCATGATCCTTCAACTTCCTTGATTCATAACATATGACAAACCCATTTTGACTGAGGACTCCACCAAGTCCTTCATTACATGCATCGGTGCATATGATGAAGTCTTCATCTAGGTTTGCGATCCTTAATATTGGAGCACTTGTCAATATTTTTTTCAAGTGTTGGAAACTCTTCTCGCAATGCAGTGTCCACTGAAAATTCACTCCCTTCCTTTGCAAGGAAGTGATTGGGTGTGCAATCTTTGAGAATCCTTCAATAAATCTTATGTAGTAGCCTACAAGACCCATGAATGATCTCACCTCTATCACATTCTTCAGCGCTGACCATTCTCTAATGGCCTCTATCTTCTCAGGATCCACTGCTATCCCATCCTTTGAAATGATATGCCCCAAATAATGAATCTGTTTCTGATAAAATGAAAACTTGCTCAATTTGGCATACAACTGATGCTCCCTTAATACTTGAAACACCATCCTCAATTGATGTTCATTCTCTTCCTCTAAATTAGAATATATAAGAATGTCATCGAAAAAGACAATGACAAACTTGTCCAAATATTCTCGGAAAACACCATTCATTAAGAACATGAAAACAACTGGTGCATTTGACAACCCAAATGGCACCACTGTGAACTCATAATGACCATACCTTGTCCTGAAGGCGGTCTTGCTGATATCTTCTTATTTAATCCTTACCTGATGGTATCCTGATCTGAGATATGTCTTTGAATATGTCTTTGCATCCTTCAATTGATCAAAGATGTCATCAATCCTTGGCAGAGGATACTTGTTCTTAACAGTCACTTTATTCAACTGTCTGAAGTCAATGCACAATCTTAGTGTTCCATATTTATTTCTCACAAACAAGACTGGGGAACCCCAAGGTGACACACTTGGGCATATATACCCCTTCTTCGGAAGTTCTTCAAGCTGCATTTGCAACTCCTTCAATTCTGGTGTACTCATTCTGTAGGGAGTCTTTGATACTGGTGTTGCTCCAGGCATAAATTTTATAGAGAAATCAGTGTCTCTCCTTGGGGGTAGTCTGGGTACCTCCTTGAACACATCTTCAAAATATTCTAGGACTACATAATCCTCCAAATTTGGCACCTTATCTCTAGGTGTCTCTGCCAAATGAGTTACAATTATTTGACACCCTTTTATGTAACATTTCTTCAGCTGCAATGCTGAAATTTCTCTAATGGTTACTGCCCTGGGAATTCCCTGTACTTTCCTTAGTTTGCCTTCCTCATCCAGGCAATTAAATGCTTTGTTGTGACAGTCTAAGAGAGTGTGATGTTGGTCCAAAAAATCCATCCCAATTAGACAGTCATAGGAACGTAAAGGCAAGATGTTTAAATCTGCCTTGGTGTTCAATCTATTCATGTCTATGAGGCATGACTTATTCATATCATTAACTTTTATTCTGGCTCCTGTGGCCAACTGCACCAACCAGTATTTCCCATGCTTGCTTCTTGGCAATTGCAAACTTTCCACCATCTTAGAGTCTATATAACTATGAATAGCTCCTGAATCAATTAAAATAGCAATGGTTTGGTTGTTGATCATACCTTCCACTTCAATCATGTGGGATTGATACTCTGCTTGCTTGTTGTCCAGGGCTGCATAAATCCTTAGCACATATCTGCCCATGTCCTCCACTATTTTAGCTTGTTGTACAATGTGAACAACCCAAACTTTTTCACCTCTGTGAGGACAATATTTGAACCTATGATCTCCTTTACAACCCCAACATTGCATAAGTGGCTACCTTGGCCCTTGACTCCCTTTGTCAATCGTTCTGGGTACTTTAGACGTTTGTTTTCCTTGTGGATTATTTCTGAAGAATGGTGACTTAGCTCCCTTCTTCCTCTGATCCATATTGAATTTCTTATTTTCTTCCCAAGCCTTTTGGAAAGTTGGCCTTGCTTTTTGATGATCATATAGTGTTAAGCCCTAATATTGGCTGATTACCCCTTAATTGGGGCATATTTCATTAGTAATGTTATTTTATTTATGTCGGCTTTATTCCATTAGTAATGTTATTTTATTTATGTTGGCTTTATTCCATTAGTTGTAATTATACCTTCTAGTCTCCTATATATACCAAGGAGACATTTTCATTTGGAATCATCTTGTACTTGAACATTTTATGTGGGGTAAAAGGAGGTTTCCCCCTCGAAGAGGCTTATTATTTGAAATTATCTCTTTTTCAAGGTGTTGAGTACTTATTCTGAGGTTTTTCTATGCTATATTGATATTTGGTTCTTAACATATGGTATCAGAGCTCAAGGTCTTAGGGTTTCGTTGCTACATCTGAGACACCGTGGAATTTTCGCTATAACTTTTTTTCTACAACGATTCAGAAGGAACGTCTTGGAGGATATTTAGTAGATAGATCAAGGTACGTTGGGTTAAAATTTCAGCTCCTTAGGCCTATACTTTCGGAGATACAACCTTTTTAATATAGGGTTCTGGAATCATCCTAAATTGAGTCATTGCAGAATTTTCGCTATAATTTTCCTAACATCTATAGAGAGAACAATTCTCCTTCTTCTAAAACACCTCAACCTACAAGGTTGACACCTCGACAATTGGAGGAAAGAAAAAAAAAATTTATGCTTTAATTGTGATAGCAAGTACAGTAAGGGACATAAGTGTGGTGATAATAAATTATTCTACATAGATTGTGAAGAGGAAGAAGAAGAAGAACAAGAACCATCTCAAGATGCAAACTTAGAAGCAATTTCATCTGAAGAGTTGACTCCCACGATATCATGTAATGCATTGGCTAGAATTAACACTCCTCAAACCCTCAAGATCGAAGGATACATCAAAAAGAAAAAGGTAATAGTCCTAATTGATTCTGGCAGTACTCATAATTTCATTCACTATAAATTAGACAAAGCTCTCAATTTATTTGTATATCT
>JASDQU010208177.1:5247-27655 GCA_032191745.1 Picea mariana | reverse complement strand
CCCAAGTTAGCGCTGGGAGGAGGTTTCCATGGATTTCATCACAGAGTTACCAAAGTCTAAAGGAAAGAGTGTCATCATGGTGATTGTTGATAGACTGACCAAGTACACACACTTTTGTGCAATCTCTCATCCCTTCAAAGCTAGTACAGTTTCCACCGCATTCATGGAGACAGTTCAAAAGCTACATGGCAGCCCAAATATTATTGTAAGTGATAGAGATCCCATCTTCATTGGACATTTTTGGACATAATTATTTTCTTGTTTGGGTACTTAATTGGATCATAGCTCATCCTATCATCCTCAATCTGATGGACAAACCGATATAGTGAACAAACGCCAGGAAGGCTACCTTTGTTGCTTTGTATCTGATAAACAAACACAATGGTTCAAATGGTTACCCTTGGAAAAATGGTGGTATAACACTTCCTTTCATACTGAAACAAAATTGACACCATTTATGGAACTCTATGGATACCACCCTCCTTCCATCACTTCTTCTCTAAAAGAAAAATCTAAGGTTCAAGAAGTGGAAGATCACATCGAGCATCAACAAAAAGTTCTCCAAATCTTAAAGGAAAACCTGACCATGGCACAAAAGCGCATGAAACAACAAGCATATCAACATTGTAGTGAAAGAAGTTTTGAAGTAGGGGATTGGGTGTTTTTAAGACTACAACCATACAAACAGATGTCCCTCAAGCAAGCCAAGAAGGATAATAGATTATCACCAAAGTACTATGGGCCTTATAAGGTGATGCAAAAGATTGGTACTATGGCATGCAAATTGGAGTTGTCTGCATCTTCACGAGTACACCTAGTTTTCCATGTTTGATGCTTAAAGAAGGTTATAGTTGACAAGATCCCAGTTCAAACTATATTTCCAGAACTTGACGAGGAAGGAAAAATCATATTGAAGCCTGAAGCCATCACTGACACAAGAATTTTCCAGCTGAGGAATAGATCCATTTCAGAGTATCTCATTAAATAGAGGAAACTACTGGCTGGAGATTCCACTTGGGAAGATGAGTCTTTTATACAGAAGCATCCAGAGTTACTCAAGCGTTGTGGACAACACTTGTCTCAATGGGAGGGCCATGTTAAGCCCTAATATTGGCTCATTACCCCTTAATTGGGGCATATTTCATTAGTAATGTTATTTTATTTATGTCAGCTTTATTCCATTAGTTGTAATTATACCTCCTAGTCTCCTATATATACCAAGGAGACATTTTCATTTGGAATCATCTTGTACTTGAACATTTTATGTGGGGTAAAAGGAGGTTTCCCCCTCGAAGAGGCTTATTATTTGAAATTATCTCCCTTTCAAGGCGTTGAGTACTTATTCTGAGGTTTTTCTATGCTATATTGATATTTGGTTCTTAACATATAGGCATTTATCTCGCCTTATGGTCTCTTATAATGTCTTGGGATCATCATACTATATTTTTTCACTTATGAACGATGGCAATCCACTCAAATACCTTTTAATTTTGACTATCTCATCCTTGATGAATTAGACATACTTCAGTAGTTCTAGAAATCTTCTCTCATATTCATCTATGGTCATACTTCCAAGCTTGAGTTCAAAGAACTCTTTCATTTTCTTGTCATAGTATCTCTTAGTCAAGTATTTCTTCTCAAAATACTTCTTGAATTACCTCCAAGTAACACTTTTCTCTTTAATGTGCTGCACCTACACAAGTTGATCCCACCACATGGAGGCCTTTCCNCAACCATGTTTCTACATCTTCATCCTTCTTGTGCTCACCATCAAATGTAGGAGGTTTTATTTTGTTCATTTATCCTCGCAGCTCATCCACCCCAGACCTCTTATACCTTCTGACAGGTGATAGACTTGAGTTGTTGCTTGCTCTCTTATTGGAATGACTTGGGGAATGATGGTGATGTCTACTAACACTTCTTGCTTTTGTTTTCTCATCCAAAGGCTTGTGACTTCCAGATTTTCTTGAGCCACTCTCCTTAACCAATTTCTTTTCTATTATGTTCAAGCCCTCCAATAACTTCATGTTGAATTCATCCTACTTCTCTTTGGCTCTCATAAGCCTTTTATTATCATCTTTATGGATTTGGACATCCTTCTGCAAATTCTTAATGGTCTCAGCCATATTCATGTTTTCATTCCTTTTTTCTCCATCTCCGCTGGAGTTCGTTCCTTCAATGCCCAAATGGAAATCCACCCCTCTGCTCTCATCTTGCTGACTGTAATTCCCCTGTGCTTCTTCCATTCCTATGGAATCCACACTGGTCTGATCTGATCTAGTTGTTGTTAATTCTGCAAAACATGCAGCCATCGAAACTTATCGGGCTAACAATTCAACAATTCATGTAAAATATGAACCATTTTGGTTCAATATATATATCAAAATTATCTCTCCTGATTTCCTGGTGTTATCACCATGGCAATTCTAGATAAGACCCAAGTCTTGAAAACATATACGTGCGGTGCCTTCAGAGATACATTTGTGCAAGAAGGTGGTTTGCAGAAACCACTTTCGCCAAGACATGGTATCACGTGTTTCAATATGTCAAATCCACCACTCATGGAGCGGGCGACAGCTAGTCAGATCACCCCGTTTCACTCATTCAATACTTCGCAGCCATGTGACGTCATCTGAACACCGCCATTTAATGAACTCGAAAGTTAATCATTTGAAATGTATTAGCCGAGCATGGCAACCCAACGCTCTTGTACATAGTCCGTTTGCGCCTCATAATTGGAATTCTATAACTACCAATCCTCAAGTATGAAGGTATATGTTTATCCATAAACGAAGTAATATCCAAATTGCTTGACTTTCTACTCTCTGTACAAGCATTTCGGTATCCACAAACTAAGATACATGGACAAGGCTAAATCCATTGAGACTGGTTATTCGGGAAACATGTTAGACTTTCTCGCGAATAAGGAGGAAAGTGTACTTGCACACATTCTAGCGACTAAATTCCACACAGAGCCAGCTATAGAATCATAATTGGAAGTTAGGTTGAATACCACTATGAAGGATTTGGTCATCAACAAGCCAGCTGCTAAGAAGAAAAGGAGAAAGTGGCAGAAGAAGGAGGAATCCACGGCTGAAACGGCCAAAAGTGTTGGAGAGAATCAATCGGTCTGGTTAGAGTCTTTAAAGAAGGAGATCACTAAGCTGAAGTGAATCTTCCACTAAAATTAAGTATGTTTCAGCGAATTTTGAACAGATGGCAGCGGAGGTAAGGAGCACCAGAGATGATAGTCTTGTTCTTAAACGACCCTTTTTACAACAGGATAACTGATATGATTCCCTTTTTGTAATTTTGTGATTAATACGATTATATTAATACATAAGCGTATTTTGGAATGTTTATTACAAAATTCTATCTGGTGGTGTTATGAGTCTCGTTTTATTTTATAGTATGATTTTCTTGTAAGATTATATTTCACTTCCATCTATCTGAATCAGAGGACTATAAAACTCGGAATTCCTTTTAATTAATGCTTCGATGAGGTTGTGTGTTTCTTTTTCTTCTAATATTATGCAAATTAAACTCAGACTCATCGCCTTCCAAACAAATTCCCTCACACTAAACTTTGACCTGTACATTTATATTTATCGTGCATAGCAATATCACAAGGTAAAACATGTTTCCGCGCACCTATATTCACTATGCATTTCTTCTCCGTCGCGCCGACAACTTGCGCGCACTACTTTTGCGTTGTGCGCCAATATCCACTGCACAAAGTTTTGGTATCGTGCATCGATATTCCACATGCATTTCACCCTATGCATTGGACCATGTCAAAGTTCAATATGTTCCATCACGCACAATAATCTGCGCGCACCATTGAATACACTGTCGCGAGACAACTTATACTCATACTATGCGCATACCAACAAAATTCGTTTGTGTTATGCAATACTTGCACACCCCATGTGCACATTACTGTGTGTGTGCTCACCGCGAAAAGCTAAATTCAGCGTGTGCATCCTCACACAATATTCTTTCGCACGACGCCACAATTTACCGCGCACACTTGCATGCCAACGTTTTCCGTGCGGTGCCAAAATTTACCGCGCACACCAGCATGCCAACATTTTCCATGAACGCTTCATGACCTGAATTTTGGTCACTTCGAAGTTACTCTTCTGTGAATATTTTCTTCATTTGAACCATTTCGACCCATCCAGGCTCAGTGTTGAAACTAAAGAGCTCTGATACCAATTTGTAACGTCCCCCAGCCACCCACAGGTCGGGGAATGCCACTCCAGAGAAATCTCTCATGCTCTGATACCAGTCGGTAACATCCCCAGCCTTAAACAGGTCGTGCCATGCTAATCTAGGGAAAACTTTCATTCTCTTACTGTGGAACATACGATAACATACCCAGTATTCAACTGAGCTATGCCACATAAATTTTCTCTTCAAACTACATGCAATTAAAAATATACATACAACACTCTTGCAGAAGATTTACATATAAACATAAACAAACAATTACATTCTGTAATATATGATTTCATACTGAAATAACAGTAACCATAGATATGTAGCATATACAGGGAAATACCCATAAACATACAAGCAATTATAATCACATATATGATAATTATAATCATATGATCGATACTTATCTTGGAAATATTGTCACCAACTACGTACAGACCATCCACGAACCTCCTAGCCTTAGACTACACTGCTCATCACTCTCAATAGTGAGTCACCCCTGAGCTGGGACTGAACTCCACCTGGGTAAAGGGTTCCTAACCAGGCTAAGGCTCATGGACAATTGGAAAGAATCTGTCTAAGGTGCTCAATCAACTAACAACCTACAACCTCTCATTCCCCACATGCCTGTCCCACCCAAGGAAGTGTGCCCCTTCTCTGCTCAACAGTCCCTCGACTGCCCCACTTCCCTTCCAGGGCTTCAGCAACAGGCCGGACCGAAAGTCTCAAAGAATTGTAGCTGCATTTTAGCACCTTTGGGAATCAATCCCCAACAATTTTCTCCCTCGAAGAATTGCTCACAGGCATGAAAAATCGCTTTTTCAATCTCACTCCAAGATAACCAAGTACACCAACCGAAAAAGGTTATGGAAATAGGCTCAGATATGGAGAAATGGATGTCTCAAGGGTAACTGATTGCATGAGTGAAAATGGTCATGGAATCATTGATTAGATAACTAAGTGATAGAAGGAATCATTGTGAAACTCATCGTGAAAGTGATGGTAAGAATGATGGTCAAGTTGCTGGTAAGAATCCCCGTGAAAAGTGACCAAATGAGTTAAGTCCCCACGATATGAATGGATGTCCCCAACTTAACACTTGTCTTATCGGAAGTTACTTTGGTCCACTTGTCCCCAACTTTAGAACTTAGGATAAAATAATTATCCATACTTTATTCTTTAGGAAATATTGGTATAATATTCCTTTTTGGCTTAAGCTCTCTAGCTTAGCCCTTTCCCTTAACTTTTGGCCCTCCCTTTTCCTAACTGGTGAAGTTCAGTCCCCCATCTCTTTTATCGTGGTCAGTCTATGTGCAATGATGTGTTTTATATTAATCATGAGACATGTACAAAATAGGCGCACTAGCCTTTAACATCTAGGCGCTCTAGCCTAATACTAAAACATAAGCATCCCAACTTATAATAACTGGCTCACCAGCCTATAACACATATCATATACACGAGGCTCGCTGTCCTCCATACTGTGCGCACTTTAGTTACTACGCGCGATATCTGAGAATGTGCACACTACATCATTTTACTGCGCAGTTCATGCACGCACTATGCCATGGGAGGTGAGTTACAAAATGATTTCAAAACAACTCACCAGCTTAAGTACACTTATATTACATTTAGAATTGGGTTTGGCCGTGGGATATTACAAAACCAGTCCACAATAACCGAGCATCTAATCACAAGGATTAGGCGATGTAGTGTGCACACACTACCCATCTAGCCCAAGGCTAGGAAACACATCCAACCACACAGGTTGGCCTACCAAATTGAAAAGTTGGGTAACTAGCCATCCCCAAAGACTTGGCATATGATGACCTTGTACGAGGTCATGCTGACCGATGCCACAGACAATAACATGCCCTTGAATGACTACCTACTACCACTACCACATGTTGATACTACTACTATGGAATCACATATGTAACTCATCACTCCCTCTTACTAGGGAATTCCTTATGGACCACACTAATCTTGTCTTTGAAGTACACAAACTTCACTCTCAACAGAGGCTTGGTCAACACGTATGCTATCTGCTGATCTTTAATGATATATTGGAGCTTCACTACTCCCTTCTGTACCATATCTTTGATATAATGGTACCTGATATCGATATGCTTGGAATTGTCATGGAACGTTGGGTTCTCATTCAAATTCACACAAATCTAGTTGTCACACCAGATACAAGTCGCCTCTAACTTGAGATCAAACAATCCCACAAGAAGATTTTTAAGCCACACTGCTTCGCTACTAGCTGAACATGCTGCTATATACTCAGTCTTATCTGTACTGAGCACCACACTAGTTTGCTTCCTGATGAACCATGGGATAATAACTGATCCCATACTAAAGAAACATCCAAATGTACTCTTCTTATATACAACACTACGGACCCAATTTTGAATCAGTAAATCCTGGGAGGTTTATCTCACGATCTGAAGCATATTGGATTCCATAATCAATTATACACTTCATGTATCTCATCACATGTTTTGCTACAATCAAGTGAACACCTCTCAGCTCAACCATATACTGACTCAATGTGTTCACCTCAAAACATATATATGGCCTCGTGTTCGTTAAGTACATCAACAAACCAATCATTTGTTTATACATGGTGGCTAATTCCACTGCCTTTGAAGATGTATCACTCAATAACTTCATATTTGTCACCATCGGTGTAGGCATGGCCTTACAATCTATCATTCTAAATCTCTTCATAATATCTACAACATATTTTCCTTGGTTAAGGAAAATCTCACTCAGTCTCTGCCATACCTCTAGACCTAAGAAGTAATGCATCATACCTAGGTATTTCATCTCAAACTCTATAGAAGGATTTCTCTTACTTTCAGTGATGAGCTTCTCGTCTCCTATTAGAAACAAGTCATGCACATACAACAGTAATATCACTGGTCCACCATCCATAACCTTGAAGTATAGGTTGGAATCTTCTTTACTCTTGGTAAATCCAAATCTCATCATTAAGGTGTCAATTCTACTGTACCATGATTTGGGTTCTTTCTTCAATCCATACAAGGCTTTCTTCAATCTGCACAAATGTGTGTGACTGTCATGTGTCTCAAAACCTTGTGGCTAGTCCACATACACTTCCTCATCTATTACACCATTTAAAAAAGTTTTCTTCACTTCCATCTGGTGTACCTTCCACTTCATCATTGCAATTATCACAAGTATATCTCCAATCGAAGTGTATATTTCCATAGAAGCAAATGTCTCCTCATAATCTATTCCTTCTTTTTGGGAGAAACCACATGCCACAAATATTGCCTTGTATTTCTCGATACTTCCATCTGTTGAATGCTTCGTCTTGTAAATCCACTTGGAAATTACCAATGTCTTCTCTTTCGGTCTCAGAACCACATCCAAAAAATCATTCTTTACAATGGACTGGTATTATTCAACCATGGAATCCTTCCATTATTTCTTCTCTACATCCTCTTCATAACTGGTAGGCTCAACATCAATAATGTCACTTAACAATGCCACATAAATAGAGTATGTTCGTGGTATGTTTATTTCTCTAAAGGATCCATCTGGAGAAACATACTTCTTTGCATCCTAAATAATTTCTCAAGCCCAAGCTAGTCTTCTCTCTTTAGTAATCATCTCTCAGGATGAATTTGCAGGTCTCTGTGGTCATTCCATATCATGATATTCTAGTAAAACATCATCACCTGCATCTATATGTGTAACTTTGGGAGCTTCAGGTTCCTCATCATGAATCTCATCTGAATGATTTTGTCTCTATCTAATGAAAATTTCATCCTCATCAAAGGTGACATCTCTGCTAGTCTCAATCTAACGATGACCAAGGATGTAGACTCTGTATGCCTTCGATGTCTCACTGCATCCAACAAATATGCTCTTCTTTCCTGAAGGGTCCAACTTCGATCTCTTGTCCTTAGGGAAATCCACGTATACTGGACAACCAAATATCCTTAGGTGGTTGACCTATGGATTTTCACCTATAACCATCTCTTTTGGTGTCTTGTTCCCAAGTACACTATGGAGACTTATGTTCTATACATATAGTGTGGTATTGATCCGAATTATTTTCGGAACGAAATGAAAACAGAGATATTACAATGAAATACTCATGAAAATTTCCAGAAACAGAGAAATACAACAATACATGATTTATGTTAATGAAATAATTGTAAAGAGACTATAAAAATACAGAGTGCAAGACTCGCTAGAATGGTGGAAGATTTATCTATGAGAAGAGATGTGATGGCTATGCTCATTCGCTAGAAGATGATTACAATGAGGCTTTGCAGGCCTTTTTATGATAACATGAATTCCAAAACCCTAGACTTCCAAAAACCTAACCCTAGGAGATGAAATGCCAAAATTCATGTGGGCCCCGTTGGGGTAAGTTAGTACATTAACTTCTCGGGGTCATAACTTTTTCATACGATCTCCGTTTTAGGCGTGTGATAGCTCGTTGGAAATGTATTTTCAAAACATACACATTATGTCATCATACTTGACTCTATCTACAATTTGATTGTGAGAATACAAGAAAAAATTGTTTAGAGCCGCAAAATGGCCCTATAAGTACATAAAGATGTACTGACATGAAAACTTTCAAAATAGGCTAGTTGGAATAGGTGGGCGGACACCAATATCCACCTAGATGTTGTGTAGGGATTTAGGACAACCTCGTAAGTGCATAACCCATAATTACAAAGAAATATCCCCATTACAGAGAGACATGATGAACTAAAAACTTTCCAGATGAGCCAATTGGAATATGAAACAGGTGGGTGGGCACCAATATCCACCTGGATCAGGTCCTCCCTATTTCTTCCCACAGATGCATCAGTAAATATTGATCATGAATCATGGCCTTTACTTCTTCGGACTTCTATGATTGTACGGTTCTTTCTTTCTGCCACACCTTTCTGTCGAGGATTGTAGGGAGTAGAGATCTCCCTCTTAATCCCAACTTCTTTGCATAATGTCTTGAATTCATCTGATGTGAATTCTCCTCCATTATCTGATCTCAACTTTTTTATCTTCTTTTCCGAAAGGTTTTGAACAAGTTCTTTGAATTATTTGAACTTGTTGAATACTTCACTTTTAGCTTTCAAAAAATAAATTGATGTTTTACGTGAGAAATCATCAATAAAAGAAACATAGTATACATACCTTCTAAGTGAAGTGGTTGAAATTGGTCCGCACACATCTGAATGTATAATGTCCAAGGCTCCTTTGGATTTGAGATCACTTCTTGGAAATGTTTTCTTCATGTGCTTTCCTTGTGCGCATCCCTTGCATATGCCTTCATGATTTACTTGGATTTCTAGCAAACCTGTCACCATCTTGCTCACGATCGGTAGGGATTTGTAATATATGTGATAAAATATTCCATGTCAAAGCTCACTTGGAGTAATTGTACTGTGTACTAATGTTGAAACTAAATGTCCTTTTAACTTTTAAAGGCCGCCTTCTTGAACACCAGTCACTACAACATCATCAATAGATTTTCCTTTAGGCCACATTAGAACTTCACCATCAATGAAAGCAACTTTGAATCCTTTCTCATCGAACGCTGAGATAGAAATGAGATTCTTCTTCAAACCAGGTACATACAAAACATCCTTCATCTTCATAGATTTTCCAGAATCCAATCTATAATATGTTTCTCCTACTCCTTTAATGGGATACTGATAGTCATCACCGAGCTTCACCTTGTGAGGTGAGTCTTTTTGAACTAATTCTGAGAAAGAATTCTTGTAACCTGTCATGTGATTAGAAGCACCACTATCAATAAGCCATGTGTCACTTCAATGAGTGACAATACCTGTAATAGCTGATATCAAAACATATTCTTCAATTGAGTCATTTTATTTAGCTCTTTCTTGATCAGGTTCATCATATTCTGTGGCATGAGCATGATGTATTTTATACTTTCCTTTTCTGACCTGACCTTTAGATTTCAGACAATTTATTGCAATGTGTCCCATATTCTAATAGATGTAGCATCTGTAATTTGAGAAATCCTTCTTAAACTTGTGTGTCTTTTTTAATCCATGAGGATTCTTTTGTGATCCAAAAAGGATATAAAGGAGACTAAGGATAACTCATAATTCGCAGAAGAAACTCAGGAAGCTCAGAATGGCCTCAACAGATAGAGAAAGGGAAAAAATTCAAAGTCCTCAAAGCTTAGTGAAGTTGGCATCATCGTGAAGAGCACATTGCAATATTTCCAACGGCGTAAACGACTCGTCAAACATAGTTACAAATCAAAATATATTTGCGGTCAAATTTTTGATCAACCTAGCCCAGTCAACAAGGATGAGTCGACATTCGTACTGTTGATGTCAGCACTAGAATGGATGATGTCATCGTCCATACAATATATGTGGCACATGCAAGGGGTGACACATGTCATTCTCACGTCAGCATGGTGACATGGAAACACCAGAGGTTTCCACGTGTAACTCATTTTTGGACTTTTTAGGAAAATCCATGGACCAATGAAAAGGTGCCACGTGGTAGTCTAGACAACCACGTGGCAGATCATACAACCACCTATCCGGTGACGTGGCAAGATGACTAGGTAGAGATGACATGGAAGTGATTATGCAAGAAGGTGACATGGGCCAATGAGTGGCTGCCACATTGCCCAGTCATGGGCTTCCACATGGCAGCAGACAAATTCATAAGGACGCCCAACATCTGGATTTCCAAACATTGGCGGGGTTGTTTGGCGTCGACCCCCAATCTGCCAAATTTGATAGGATTCTGCCAAATCTGACTGGATATAACCACACCACCAGAATTAACCATATATGCCAAAGCTACCAACCAAATATATATTACGTTGTAACCATATGCCAAAAATGGGAGGCCCGTGGGTTCGACCTCAAGATCTCCCCTATCAACTCCGCCTTTGCAATGTCCGCCAACCACTTGGTTTGGTGTGTGACTTGGTAAAGTCCGCTCCCATTATACTTAAATGTTTCTTTTCACCAATGCATGGGGGGCAGACCAGGGGCATAGACATACAGATAGGGAACATTTTTTGAGACAGATTCCCATGAATTTATTGTAGGTTACAGGCACGAAAACCGAGACATAATTTCTCTTGGGCCTGAAAATTCCAGACTCAGATCGAGACATGGAGACAACCATTTTTGGGTAATTCGACACCATGAATTCAGTGGTGTTGTTCATTTTTTGATCTGAGAAAATATTATGTAGCTTAACTCCAGAATGAGTTATACTTATGTATTTTGCCAAATTATTTTGATGAGTTAATAAAAAGGCCTACCCATTTGAGAGAAGGACCCAAAGACATAGTCCATCAAGGAAAAAATCCGTTATCAAGTTTTTGTGTTCAGATTTGATGCTTATGTATCTTCATTATTGAGATTTTCCTTCTTTATGGTGCACTTCAATTTATTCTCATTTAATACAATTCTTTATAAGTCACCGACGGGTTTTCTATATGCACTAAATCCCTCAGTTAAATTGTCAACCTGGGGTAAATAAACTTAGAGTTGTAGCACTGTATGTGCCAAGGAAGAAATGCTTAGAGGAAGTATGATCTAACTAAGGAGATGGTCTAACTAAGGGTTAATCCACTTAATCAAAGACCATCAATTAGCAAATCCTACTAAAGAACTTGAACTATTTACCCTAAGCATCTTTAAACAATGGATCGATGGATTATTCCTAAAGAAGCAAATCAAACCCTACTTTGAACAAGTTAACCTATTTAATCTAATGAGAAACAACAAGTAATCTATTCAATGTATTAAATTTAATGAGCAACAACAACATCAAGTTAATCTATTCAATCGATTTAATCTAATGAGCATCAACAAGTAAGCAAATAAGCAATCAAACAACTAACCTATTAAAACTTATTCTACAAGTAAACCTATCAAAAATATTCAACAAGCAAATTCATCAAAACTATTCAGCAATTAATCTCTATTCTTAAGACAAAAACTCATAATCATCTCTAATCTGCAAAGAATAAATCTTAACCTACTTAATCAAAAACATCACGTCTATATTCAGAAATTAATCAAAACTATTCTTAATTTGAAATAACAAGAAACTCAAAGATGATGATTATGTCTTCATTGCCTAATAACATCACGATGACATCTGATGATTAGTGATAATTCAAGAGGAATTAATTCAATATTGACTTCTATGGAGAAATGAAAAGTGTGAATCAAGCAATCTAACGAAAGCTTAGCCATCATAGAAGAAACATTAAATATCTTGGAAATCCATGTGATCTCTAAATTTCATGCATCAATCATCGATGATAAGAAAACACTCTTATACTAATTCAATTGCACTCTTATGCTAACTCAAGTAAATTCACAATACTATAAACTCCTAACTAAAATCTTAATTCAAATTCAAACTTCTAATTAAAATTGCAATTCAAAACTAGAACTGAGATTTCATAAATTAAACTAAGCTAATCCTATTATTAAAAACTCAGATTGCAAACTAGAATGCTTGTAAAGACATAATACAAAACCTACTTCTATCCTAGCACACTAAAAAAAGATTGATAAACAAAATAGATTCATGAAAGCATAACTAAAACTGAGAATTAAACCAATTAACAAAACTTGGAATTATTGATCCATCGAAACTTGCAGAAGAGGCTATGTCTTAAACTAATACTTTGTTCTAAATACTACTCTGTTTCAACTTGTAGAAATCAATTTAACTTTTAACATGCTAACTAAGTTAGTAGCTTGAAATCCAGTCACTAAGAAATAAAAGACACAACATGACAATTAATTATCTCCTACACGCAACCTGTAAAAGAGGAATTAAACAATTAAATGATGAACAACAAACACAACATTTAAAATTACAAGAGACATGTAACAAAGAAATGAAGTAAATTATAACTGCACAAATAAAAAACATGATCTATCTATCTAAGTATTCACCCAGACCACTGGTGGCCCCCCCAGCAGGTCATGGCTACTCCTCAACAACAAATCACAAGCTCAAATTAACACGGTTATGTCATTAACTTAAAAAAACGCAGTCTTAACACAAGTTTGCAGAGATGTCTCAATTATACAACAAAATGTATTCTAACAATTCTTGTATTTGGTCTGGAAAATACTCGTGGCATTTATAATTATTATAGTTTGAGAGGTCGAGCACTAGAAGGGTCGACCTCCTCTAAAAATGGTAAATTCCATTAAATGCGTTCTAACAACCTTTGTCTTCTAGAAACTAAACGAGCCACTCAACGATCAACATAATTTCTTAATCCGAGATGTCAAAATCCCAGTAGCTGGAGGCCACAAGGAGGCACAAAACCCAGGTCACTGATTCTCCCAACACAGGTCGCCAATCCGCCAACCACCAACTCACCTATGCTCCAAGTGATGGATCTCATGCCGGATGTAGTGCCGGATCGAGCACCAGAATGGGTGCTGGATGAAGTGTCAAACGAGCTACCGAATGGAAAATTGCATTGCGAATTCATCCTGTGACACACAGATCATGTATCAGATCCTCATAATCATCAAATCGAACTGCATATAACTCAAAACTATTGCAAAACATCAATTACGCATACTTGTTATAAAGCCATGATCAATTGATACAAAATCCTTCGAAAACTTCTTCAAAATGATCAATAAAATATATAATACCGGTGCAAAAAGGATTCAATCATCACCACAAAATAATCAAAACATGAGCCCAACATTACCCCCATGTCTAAGGATTTGCAGGTCCCACTATAAAAAAAAATGAATTACCCAATATGACGAGAGTTGTTGAGAAGGGGATGGATTAGATTTAGAAGCTTCTTTCCCTTAAGACTTTGTCTTGGCCCTCTTGCGGTGTTTGAATTGTGCACAGAGGCTACGATTGTCATTGGTCATTTGATCAACCAACCATTGGAGGGAATCCACTTTTTCTTGTAATACTGCATTATCATGGTGGAGATGCCTATCCATGGTCTTCTTCTCTTCCAACTGTTGCAACAACTGAACATTTTCTTGTTGTAATTTTTAAATGACTGGAGTATGATCAAATATCTCGGAGGAGGGCTTGGATCCCTTAAAATATGTAGAGAGTCTTTCAGCTTTGTGATCTGGTGTAGTTATCTGTGAGATTGGAGTAATAGATGGTTTATGAGATGGAATGGGTTCAGATTTTACTTCTCTATCAGGATCCAACTCTTCTGCATAAACTTCCCTAAGTCTTTTATGGGGGATTTTGAGATCAGAAGATACTTGGATAAGATCTGAAGTGCTTGGGGGTCTTACATTAAGCTTCCTATTTTCATTCCAGATAATTTTTCGAAAAGATCCTCCTTTGAACCAATTGGATCCTCTCCTATTTGTAGGGATTACATGGAAATCTTGTTGAATTTCCTCTTGTAACTTTTTGGGTGCAGGATCAATAGATGTGGAGGGCATTAGAGAATTATCAATAGGCTTTTTAGTCTTCTTTCCCGATGAGGCTGCAGGGGTATCAACAAGTTTCTTGGTATTTTGTTCCGGTAGAGGGATAGCTTGAGTAGGAGGGTTTGGATTCTTTGGAGAATGGGGTTTGGATGGAGTAACAGTCCCTAGATCAAGTGTTTTTTTGCTGGTATTGATTGTAAGATGGGGGTTTGAAAGTTGATATATGAATTCATCCCATGTCTTCCCCTGTTTTTCCAACTTGGCTATGACAAGCAATTTGATGAGTTCATGGTGTAATAGGATATTATGAGGATTGGATACATTCTTTCGTACTTGGGAAAACATCTTCTCAAGACTTTTCAAGAAGTAAAAAGAAAAATTCAATGGCTTGTTAAATTGGAAATGAGCTAACAGTCGAAAATGGAAAGTTTTAAAAATAGAGTATCTACCTTCACAAGTGATAATTCTGGTGATGAAAATCAAGGGTTTAATCATATCATATTTAATCCACTCTTTGGAGTGCCCCTTAGATGCAGAAAAATTCTAAAACTCAGGCTTAAAAACTCTATTGTAGCTTGGTCGTGGAAATTGGTGGTGCTTAAACCAAAGATCTATAATCCTTGGAAGCTTCGTGGCTGAGGAAATTGACTCCTCAGAGACCAAGAAGGCCAGAGACCGCACGCGCGCTATCCTCCCATCGAATTCAAGGGTGAATTGTAGTGAAACGCCATCATCGTGGACCTGTAGACAGACCAAGAACAGTCCCCACCCTGTGCGAAGGAATACCTCCCTACACTGTGCGAATTCAAGGATAGCCAAGAGGTCAGCGTAGGAGGAAGGATCATATCGTTTGGGCATGGTTACAGTGCGAAGGATGAGCAGAGGAGAGGAATTGGACATAGGAGTGAATTTGGGCAGGGGGCGAGCGCAATTGGGCAGAGGATGAAAAAAACACAACGACCATGCATGAATGAAATAACAATTTGGATATAACCCTCCGATTTTGAATGCGCTCAAGGTGGAAATAGTTGAATTCATTGATGAATTCATCACACACGAGTTGCCATATGTTACTATGACCGCATTGATTGTGAATTCGAAGGGTGTCCTTTGGAGGCAATCGTAATGATGAGGGAATTAGATCAATGTCCAAGTTTTCAACTTGGACATTTGATCATAAAAATGTATTTGGATATTTTATCATTTAACCATCAAATTCCATTTAATCCATCTCATCATACAACTGAACAATCATATTAATTCAAATTATTCCTGGTTACCTGCAATCGTGGTCACTTATTGTGTGTGCACACCTCATTCGATCCTCCATATGGCATGTAATCCAATTGTCCACATGGCACCCCATATGGTATTCCAAATGGCACTCCATATGACACTCCATATGGTACTCCTGTGCATAATGGAATTTTTTCATCCTGTAGTGGATGTTTTATCCATAGCACTCAGTCTTAAACACTTTTGACAATCATAGTGAACAAGAGCAGAGATAGGATAAGAGTGTTCCACTGCTACTTGTTTTGTCATCGTTCTCACACATTATAACAATTCGTTCCTTTATCTCGCACATTATAAGGAATGTAATCAGATGTCTTTAATGAACATTCTGTTAAAAAAACCAGTTAAGTGGTTTGTCGAAGAAATATACAATAGGTTTATAACACACATTGAGTTTAGCATTTCAATAAAAAAAATAACTGCTGATATAATAGCCCATAACATGAAAACAATATACAGTTTTTTTTACAAATATTCTACTTCTTCTCATGGATTATAGATAGGTAGTATTGTCATTTGTCAGCTCATGAAACTCCTCCCCCACTCCTAAGTATTGTGACACCTCACAATAAAAAATATAGGAAACCAATCAATTCTCCCAATAGATGAATATTTACAACTTGTTAAGTGTAGAGATAAATTTTACATATTGGTTTGACGAGACGGTTAGAATATGGCCCCACCTATAGGATAGAACATCCTACATATAGTTAAGAAGAGGTAGGCGAGAGAGATTTAAGATAGTCTCAAAGTTAGTTCCCAATGGAAGATTTATGGATTTCATTAACCTTGGCTTAATCATACATACTTTTTGTCAGCTTTGTCTATAAGTAATGTCGTACATCAGGACAAGTTTAATATTTAGAAATTTCTTATTATTTTTTTCCATATTATCATCCTCGCTAGGTAGAATGCCCTGCTGCTAGCAACCTTGTTCAGTACTCTAGTGGGTTTACCTAGTCATACCATAGGACGATACCTATTGCTAGAAAACCTATTCAGTATCCTGATGGGTTATCCTCTTACACGCTCAAAAACTGGCCCACCATGTTTTAAGATTTTAATATAAATATTGCTTTGTGCAAGAAGATGGGAGAACATCTTTGAAAAAAAAAACTTTTCCTTTTTCTTCTTTTTTTAGATTAGGATGGTATTTATGTTAGAGGATGACTCTCCTTTATGTATTCCTTATATATTGTCTTGATGTAAGGGATACTTAAGTGGACGTAACCTATCTAAATATATGATATAATCAAACATTTTTAGTGTGTAGTGGATGGTACCATTGGGAAAGAACATAAAGGTATCTTTAGGCTCAACTCACTTTTTTTTTTTAGTTTTTGTGATGTTTCCATGGATAACCTCTAATCAGACCTCCTTGTTACTCTTTAATAAAGATACTTTACTCACTTACTCAGGGTTCTTGGGGAAATTGTACGAGTAACCTCTAAGTTTGATGGTTAAGGTATCACTTCCTTATATCTAGTGGTGAAGGTTTGAGAGAAGTTGCTATTAAAGATGGCTTGAGAAAAATAAGATGGAAATCTTTGCAAATACATGTGGCTAATTATTGCAAGTCATTATTCAATTGATGCTTAGCAGACAACAAGGTTTAAATATAGAAATATTTTTGAAGGAAAATACTTCCCTTTATGTCTCCTTGAAATTGTCTACTTCTGGTGAAATAAATACCTACATAAATCTCTAGAGTTGTCTATCAACATACTTCAAAATTATTTACATATGTACAGTCGAAAATTTCAGAAAAACATTCAAGAAGAAGGGGGAACTTCCCCATCAACTAAGGCCAATGCCTTATCAGTTGACATGACCTGTAGAAAATCTTCTTTGGAAATGGGTCTGTGATAAAGTTTGAGTCGGTGCCCATTTACTATGAAGGAGACTTGTCCATCGTCAATTGTTTTTATTTTCATAGCCCCATTATCATACACAATGACTACCTCGTAAGGACCTAATCACCGAGTGGTAAGTTTGACTTTGAAAGTTTTAAATCGGGAGTCAAATAACAAATCCCAATCACCAGGTTGGAAGGGTTTCTACTTATTAAACTTGTCATGCCACTTACTCCTCTGGTTTTGGACTAATATTGTTCATTGGATAGCATCTTTCCTGATCTCATCCAACTCATTTAATTGTAGGGCTCATTGTTTCTAAGCCTCATCTAAGTTTAATCCCAATTCTACGCCAATACGGAAGGTCCTCACTTGGAATTCTATTGGTAGAAGTACTTGTTTCCCATACACTAGCTCATAAGAGGTATGCCCAGTGGTATTTCTCCAGGTGGTCCGATATGCCCACAATGCCTTTGGAAGCCTATTATCCCAATCTCGATGATGCAATTGAATAGTCTTGGTTAAGATAGCTTCCAAAAATTTGTTTGTGGACTCTACCTAACCATTAGATTGTGGGTGATATGGAGAAGACTTGCAGTGTTTGATCCCATATTTCTCGATTAGTTCTCTCATCAGCTTGGAAGTGAATTGAGTGCCTTGGTCTGTAACAATTTCATGAGGAACACCAAAGCAGGTAAAGATGTCTTCATAAATGAATTCAACAACAGATTTCTTGGTAACCCTGAATAGGGATTTTTCTTCTACCCACTTGGTGACATAATTTGTACAAACCAAAATACAATTTTTCTTATGAGACATGGGTGATATTGGTCCTACAAATTCAAGGGACCATTTCTCTAAAGATTCTATCATAACTTGGGCATGCAAGGTCATCTCGTCAGGTGACATGGGTCTTCCTATCCTTTGACAACTATTGCAACTCCTCACATACTTGGAAACATCCTTAAAAATGCTAGGCCAATAGTAACGTGAATGTAACACCTTATATGTTGTACGTTTGTCAGAAAAATGGCCACCACATGGTCCATCATGACAACTTCGTAGGATTTCTGGTTTCTCATATTCTCGGACACATCTATGAATAATCAGGTCTTGACTAGTATGAAAAAGGTCATGGCTAACCCAAGAGTAGTTGGCACTTTGCGTAATAATTCTACGCTTTTCATGAGGTGACAAATGAGATGGTAACTTCCTAGTAGCCAAATAGTTTTCCATATCTGCAAATCATGGGGTATTTATAGAGAGGGAAAAAAGGTACCTGTCTGGGAAACTATCATCAACGGGAATATCATCATCCTCATTTTTTATGCATGAAAGAAAATCATCTACAAAGTTCTCATTTCTAGGTTGGTCAAGGACGATGATATTAAACTCTTGTAATAGCAAGAGCCACCTAGTCACTCAACCATTAGTAATGGGTTTATTCATGAGAAATCTAATGTCAGAGTGATCTATATGTACAAATACTTCGTAACCTGTGATGTAGTGGAGAAACTTATTAATAGCATGAACTACTGCCAAGAATTCCTTTTAGGTAACTGTATAGTTTAACTCGGTAGGGGACAAGTTTTTGCTCACAAAATAAATGGCATAGGACTGATGGTCTTCTTTCTACCCTAATACTCCTCCTATTGCAGTATGTTGGCCCTTGACCAAGTTTTGAGGATTCTTGGTCATGTTTGACCTATTTTTGGGACTTCGACATGCTGTCGAAGGCAGAGCGCAAGATGAAGCGGACATCGCGGGATCGCAGTCCCTTTTTAGGGACTTTTGGGTTTTGGGATTATTTAAATGTTGGACCATGGGTTTACCCATGTTTAGGCCTGATTTTGTAATATATAAATAGATGCTAGGTGATGTAGTGAGTATGAATGGCTAAGTGCCTTTTGACTAGATGCAAGTAATGGTTGCAAGTGATTTGTGCATGCTGTGTGAGACTTGCAAGGATAAGTGCAAGTGATTGTAAGAGGTTGTGTAAGGCTCTGTGCCTAGATCTACTCGGGGAAGGAGGATCTGGCAGAGTGTGCACAGATATCCTGTCCTATGCGGAGTAGGATCTTGAAGCTCTGTGCTTGTAAGAAGATTGGAAGAAGCTAATAAAGAAGACGAAGAGTTGGTGGACGTAGCCCTAGGGTGGGGGTGAACCATGTATATCCTGTTTTGTGAATGCTTTGTGCTTTATGGTTACTCTCTTGTTTATATGAGTAAATTCTTAGTGCGTTGTTAGATGAATCTAATATGGTAGCTTAGTGCTGAATAATGTGAATGAATACTAGATTTGATCTATGTCAATATGCTTAGTACTTGAATCTATTGAATCTATGGGAATGTTGAAATGATTTATTATTAGGGTTTAACTGCGCTGTAAACTAAGACTGGATATTGATGAACTATAACTGCTAAGTGGTCTATTAAGGTGTTACAATCGTAGATATGTGTCCCAGCTAAGGTTGCAGACACCGAAGTCCTACAACCACCCCTTCCTCTACCTCGAGTGAAACTTCATCTGCTTCGCAGGTGTTGCCGAAAGGGCCAGTAGTTAGGGTTTTGTTAGTGTGTTGTTGTAGCGTTGAACCCCGGGTGTGCCCCTGTGCCAACAAATGGTTTCGTTGCCGGGACTAAAACTGTGATTGCTGGGAACTGAGGAAAAAGAATCTTTGTGCAAAGATCAGGACTGAAACTGTCATTGCAAGGAACTGAGGAAAAATAAGCTTTGTGCGAAGATCAGGACTGAAATTGTGATTGTTGGGAACTAAGGAAAAAGGAGATTTATGCAAAGATCTGACCTGAAACTGTGAAAGCTCTGTGCATAGATATGTTGCCCTAGTGCACAGTATTCTACTTAATCTGTGAAGCTATGTGCTAAGAAAAGAAGTTCGATCTAAAGAGAAGAGGTAAGATCTGAAAGATTTTCACTTTGTTAAAGGTAAGATAAGTGGAAATTTTTGATTCAAAAGTATGGATCTAGGTATGTTTGATAAAAAAATTCCTAGATTGAGAAGTAGGGCACAACTAGAAGAAAGAATATTTGATATAAGTAGATCTAATAAGAATAGTAAAAGATATGTTATACCTATACATAGAAAGAATGTTTGGACTAACCAATGGATGTAGGATCATAGAAATATTTTTTTGCAGGTTAGCTACTATGATCTTGGTGCACAGTACAGGAAAGGTTGGGGATCATTTAAAAGAAAACGAGGATTAACCCTTTGTTATAGTTGCAGAAGACCGGGACATCTGGCTAAGGAATGCCCTGGTAAAATACCTAGTTGTCTTTGTTGTAAATATATGGACCATAAAGTTTTAGATTGCCCTAGAATGATTTCTAAGCTTGACAGAATGAATATGAAACAAGAATACCCTAAGGAAGGTCAATACACTGAGACCATGGCAGAACCCCAGATAGATTCAGCGAATGTATTGCTACAAATAAAAGAAACCCTGAATGATCACTGAAATATCAACTTATCAGAGATCTTAAAAAAAAAAGAGTACATAGAATCAAGAATAGGAGACTTCGACATTGACTGTGTTCTGGATGAAGAAACACAGGTGAATATTATGATAGAAAGAACGTGGGAAACTTTAGGAAAGCCTGCTATGATTCCTTCATTAGGAGAAATAGTATTATTTAAAGGAAATCTACTAAACCTACATCGAAAGCTAACCTAGATATCTATGAGTGCTCATGGAACTTCAACAGAAGAGGAATTTGAGGTTGTTAAATTTATTGAGAACAACGCCCCATTTTCTATATTACTAGGAAAACCTTGCATTGAAAGGGATCAGGCCAGAAGGAAAGAAGAAGAAGTCTTAGAGCAGAAGAAGCAAGAGTTAAAATATTTCATGAATAAGAGGATCACACACTTGATTGCAGAACAAGAGAACATATCAAATATATTTAAAACTAGAAACTTGGATATCGAAGTTGGAAAAACACAAGAAGACTCACAGAAGACTGAAGCACCTACCCCAGATAGAGAAGAAGTATTTCCCATGAATCCTAGGAAAGAATCTCAATAGCACGAAGTTACTATGCCAAAATAATATAAGAATTAGAATGGAAAGAGGAATACCGAGACGAAGCTCACTAGGAGAAAGGCTAGAAAGCTCAGTAAGAAGAGAGCCAAGATTGAAAAATTATAGAAGGTTCCAGAGGGAACTTCGCAAAAGGAAAATTTGAAAAACCGGAACTTTGTTGGGATATCAGAACAACGCCACATGGCACTTCGCCATGGCGAAGCAATATAGTTGTTGGGAACAGTATAACCATTAGACCGACACCCCGAATGGTTAGAACGACATTTATGGTCAGAAAACATGCCATCATACCATTGGGACTGCGCCGTAATGAACATAACTAAATTAATGAAGGCTTCTCGTCCGTTGGAGAGATCCATTGCCTATTTATCTACTTATTCCATTGAGCCTTGCACCGAGAACACTTTTTACAACCGTGATTATTTGATCCCTCATATTAGTTGATTTCACACAACGATCATCGAGCTATCAACATCCATCCCATTGCATTGAGTAGTTACTCTTCAAACCCGAGATATT